>CM065389.1:18530000-18825000 GCA_033060915.1 Euryodendron excelsum | reverse complement strand
TACTTTCCTAAAACTCTCCTCTCCAAAATGGTTTTCAAAAACTCCCTTCCAAAATCTATTTTTCAAAACTTCCTTTTTCCACTCCTTTCCAAAAACTCTTTTTCCTCAAAATTCACATTTTAAAAACACTCCCTAGATTCACCTTCCTAAAAACTCTCTCCAAAAACCTTTCTAAAAAACTCTCTTTCTAAAATCTTCCTTCTAGAAATTTCCTCTCTAGGATTTTCCTTCTAAAATCTTCATTTCTAAAAACACACTTTCCAAAACTCCTTCTCTTTAAAATCTTTTTCCAAAAACTCTCTTTTCAAATTCACTTTCCAAAAATTCCTCCCTAGGATTTCCTTCTAGAAAACCTTCGTTTCTAAAAGCATACTTTCCAAAAAATCTCTTTCCTTAGAGCCCAAGTCAAGCCCTAGAGCTAACCATTGGGAAACCCTAAATTTTCTTCCCAAAAACATGGTTTTCAAACTTTGCCCCAAACTTAGGTTTCCAAAACCTCTTGTTTTCACATCCAAACGATACACGTTTTCAAAACCTATTTTCTACGTCGAAACTATAATTTTCCAAAACTAGGGTTTTTAGGATCTCCCTTTCAAAATCCTTGCCAAATCTAATCTTCCCTTTAGGAAACTAGATCCCGTCCTCCGTTTTTGAAAACAAAATCCAACCTTTCTCTTTTAGAAACCAAATCCAATCTCTTCTTAATCCAAACCTTTCCTAATTCAATTCCTTCCTAAACCATAAGTTTCCTAAACCTAAATTTTAAATCTTTCCTAAAATTTCAAAATCCAACTCTTTCCTAATTCAAATCCTTCCTAAACTTCCACTTTCCTAAACCTTAAGTTTCCAAAACTTGAACATAAAAATCTTTCCTAAAATTCTAAAATTCAACCCTTTCCTAATTTAACCCCCTTTCTAAATCTTAACTTTCCAAATCCAAATCTTTCCTAAATTCAAGCCTTTCCTAATTTCAAGACTTTCTAAAATTCAAACTCTAAAACTTTCTAAATCCTAAACTTTCTAAATTTCAAATCTTTCTAAAATCAAAACTTTCTAAATTTAAAACTTTCTTAACTTAAATCTTTCTAAACCCAAATCTTTCTAAATTCTAAACTTTCTTAAACTTCAACATCTTCCTAAATCTAAGGCTTTTCTAAACTCAAAACTTTCTTAATTTAAGACTTTCTTAAGTTGAAACTTTCTTAATTCAAACATTTCCTCAATTGAAAACTTTCCTTTTTCAAACCTTTCCTAAAACAAAACTTTCTTTTTTTCAAAACTTCCTTGTTTTTAAAGCTTTCCAATTTTCAAAACTTTCCTAAACCTAAAACTTTCCTAATTTCAAACTTTCCAAAAATGACACTTTCCTAATTCGAAACTTTCCTAATCTAAATTTTTCCTAAATTCCAAATTTCCAAATCTTTCAAGATCTTTCCGAATCCAACATTCCAATCTAGTCTTTCCTAATCTTAAGTCTTTCCTAGGTCTCCTATCTTTCCTAAGTCTAGGTTTCCTAAAACCAAGTCTTTCCAAAATCAATCTTTCCAAAGCAAGTCCAATCTTCTCAAATTCAATCTCCTCTTCTAATCCCAAATCAAATCCAGTTTTCAATTCAATCTCTTTCTTCTAATTCAATTTCTCTCTTCAAATCAATCTCTTTTCAATCGGACTTCGATCCGAACTATGACTAACCTGATTCCCCCAAAGGGATACGTAGGCAACCTTCATAGGTGCGGTCACAATACTTTTCAAACTTTCAATTCCACCCTCATGGGTGCGGTTTTCAAAATATTTTCAAATCTCAAATTCCCATCTACTTTCAAACTTTCTATTTTTAAATTTCTATTTCCAAATTTTCAAACTTTCCAATTTCAATTCTATTTCTTCAAATCTATTTTCAAATCAAATCAATTTCAAATCAATTTCTTTTCAAATTTATTTTTCAATTCTCTTAATTTGCACTTACATATCATGCATCATATTAGTTTCGTTTTTTTTTTAAAAACATTGTTTTTCTAAAGTGAATAAGGTTAAACATATGTTAATTAAGGACTCTCATAGGTGAATCTAGGGTAGATTGACATGTAGGTACCGAAAGGGCGGGGTAGGGTGATAGCTTAGTGCATCTTCCCTACACGTAACTAACCTCCGAACCTAGATCACTGATTTCAAAGACCAAAAGGAGTTATTTTTCTAAAAAGGGCTAAATGTTTTCCAAAGGTTGTCAAACAACCCGTTTTCCTAAAAAACCCTCTCTTGAGGATGTTTTCCAAAATTATTTTTCAAAACTCCAAGTGTAGTCTTCGGATTACTCTTAGTTTTTAGGTGACCTAACTCACCTTAATCAAGTTAGGTGGCGACTCCGAATCTTTTTCAAAAGCCCTTTACTCAAATCAATTTTCAATTGAAACCTAGTCGCACTCCTTCTTCTAGGAGGGTGAGTTCTAATGAGAGAGTACAACATTTTTTCCGTTTGGGTGAGTATTCCTCGAGTGCAAAAAATCTGGACGAGACAGACATCCTTTGGCACAAAAGTTAAAAAAGATCATTTCCTGAATTCCTTGTAAGTCACTTGTCCAGTCTGACCTCAGGAGTTGACACTTCATTTCAATGGGTCGACTCATCACGACAGTGGACTCAAATTATTTCATTAACAGGCATGCGTCGGCTCATCATATTCCAGAGTCGCCTCATGAGTCAGGCCTGTATACTCTAATGTAGCCCACTTTACAAACATTTGAAATTTCCCTCTCTCTCTCTTACTTTCACTCCTTTTCTTTCCTGCTCCCTTGTTCGCACCGAAGCCCAACCTTCACTCACGAACCATCACAAATCTTCATTTTGATCCTTCTATAAAACCTAATCGTTAACATTCCATCCTGTCTCAATGTCTCTAATTCCACAATGGCTCCCAAAATCTCTAAACCGAAAAAGACGTCTAAATCTCTAGTCGTAGCAACCGCTCCCATTTCGAAAGAACCAGAGAGGAAATCAAAGGGGGAGTCTAGCAAGGATAAAAGGAAGCGAAAGAGGAGTAAAACTGGAAAAACTACATCCTCACCAGTTCTGGAATATAACGAACTATATTTTAGTGAGGGCAAAGCTCAAGAAAGGTACAATTCAATTTTTTCTCTTAGAAAAAGTTATTCAATGGAAGATGGATAGATTATAAATTCTTTGATCATCATAAGTTTGAATTTGAAGCAAAATTTGGGAACCTAAGGTGGAAATATATGACAACACTCAAGGATGATGTATACCTTGACCTGGTTGCTCACTTTTATTCTAATGGTGAAAGGCTAGAGTAGTGACCATCAATAGTTATGTTAAGGGTATTACCATCACTTTAGATAGAGAAGTGATTAGACACATTCTTGGAATCAGGATTGGTGGAGAAGTTTATTGAGATAAGGTCTCAAGGAAAGATCAACTGAAAACTCTCTATGGAAAGAATGTGGATGAAAATGTACAACCCCTTGCTACTAATTTGCCTCTTGAATTGAGACTTGTTCATCATTTTACTTGCACCATCTGTACTCCTAAAACTGGTAAGTATGATTATGTTTCAGAAAAGAAGTTGTTTTTCTTATGGGCATACATAACTGATTCAGGGATTGACTTGCCTCTGTTTATTCTGGATCACATATACAAGGCTACCATCTCTAAAATCACCCTGCTGTATGGAATTTTCTGAACAAAAATTTTCAAGCATTTTGATATTGATCTGAAAAATGAGAAGAAAAGAATTCTCAAGGCCATTAGTGATGAATACAATGAGAGAACACTCAAAAGAATGGGGTATACTTTATAGAATAACAAGTGGACTCCAAAGAAAACTGGAGGAGAAAATACTTCAAAAGGAAAAGCTCCATCTAGGAGTACCTCCATTCAAAGAAACACAAGACGAATTCTGAGTTTTGAACTAGAAGAGAGTACAGGGGATTTGAATACCTTTATGCTTCAAGTTATGGAATTCCTAGACAAATTAAATCACAAGGCAGATATTGCAACTACGAGGATAGATGATTATTGAAAGAAAGATGCAGAACTCAAAAAGGAAGTACAAATGTTGAGAAATGAAAAAGAAAAAATTACAGAAGAAGAAGTTAATAAAGAAGAGGAGAAAACATAGGAAGGGGAAGAAGCTAGAGAAGAGGACTCTTCGGCAACTGAATCTGATGCTCACTAGACTCCCTTTCTCCTCACTTTGCGTAACCTTACCTCCCATACTTCTCTTCACCTCATTTCCCCTCTTGTCATATCTTCCTACATACTCATAGCCTTGTTATAACATTTTTTTTCTATTGCATAACCTTTTCGTGACCATTTACTCTGTACAACTTTTGTAATCTTATTTTGGTTCAATGAATGATATATGCTTTTGTTCTGGTGCCCACTTGCTCTTCTTTGAATTCGTGGTTGTTTGATTGCTTTCTTGATGTCGTTCCCAGATTTTTCTCACTCGAGAAATACACACACAAACGGGAAAAATACTATACTCTCTCGTTAGAACTCACCCTTCTAGAAGAATGAGTGTGACTAAGTTTGAATTGAAAATAGATCTGAATAAAGGGTTTTTGGAAAACAATTTGGAGTTACCACCTAACTTGATTAAGTTGAGTTAGGTCACCTAAAAACTAAGCACAATCCGAAGACTACACTTAGGGTTTTTGAAAATGATTTCGAAAATACTTCCTCAAGAGAGGGTTTTTAAGAAAACAGGTTGTTTGACAACCTTTAGAAAATATTTAAGCCCTTTTTTTAAAATAACTCTATTTTGATTTTTTGAAAACAGTGATCTTGGTTCGGAAGTTGGTTACGTGTAGGGAAGACGCACTAAGCCATCACCCTTCCCCGCCCTTGCGGTACCTACATATCTATTTACCCTAAATTCACCTATGAGAGTCTTCAACTAACAAACGTTCAACCCTATTCACTTTCGAAAACAATTTTGAAAAGAAACATGATGCATGATATGTAAGTGCAACAGAAAAATATTTGAAAATAGATTTGGAAATAGATTCGAAAAGAAATTGATTTGTTTCTAGAAAGAGATTTGAAAAGATAGAATTGAAATTGGAAAGTTTTGAAAATTGGAAATAGAGATTTGGAAATAGAAACTTGAAATTAGAAAAATAGATTATGGAATTGGAGATTTGAAAAAGGTTGTGGAAATAGAAGCTTGAAAAAGATTGTAGAATTTGAGATTTGAAAAGGTTGTGACCGCACCCATGAGGGTTGCCTACGTATCCTTTTGGAGGAATTAGGTTAGTCGTAGTTCGGACAAGAGTCCGATAGAAGATAGAAGATTTGATTGAAAAATGAGACTTTGATTTGAAGAAGGATTTGATTTTGAACTTAGAATAGAATATTGAAAATTGGAATTTGGAATTAGAAATATTGAACTTTGATTTGGAAAGATGGAAGTTGGAGGAAAGATTTGGATTGTTTTGGAAAGATTGAGATTTAGGAAACCTAGACTTAAGGAAGAGAGGATTTAGGAAAGACTTAAAAGTTAAGAAAAGATTTGACTCGAATGTTGAACTTTGGAAGATTAGGGAGGATTAGATTTAGGAAGGGTTCAAATTAGGAAAGTTTCATTTTAGGAAAGTTTCAAACTAGGAAAGTTTCGTTTTAGGAAAGTTCCATTTTAAGAAAGATTTCATTTAGAAAAGTTTTGAAATAAGAAAGGTTTTGAAATAGGAAAAGGTTTCATTTTAAGAAAGTATTGAAATTGGAAAGTTTTGAATTTAGAATGTTTTGAAATAAGGAAGTTTTGAAAGTAAGAAAGTTTTGAGTTTATAAAGCTTTTGAATTTTAGAAATTCTTGAAGTTAGGAAATGTTTGAGTTCAAGAAAAATTTGAAAACTTAGATTTGGAAAGTTAAAAATTAAAAAGGGATGGAACTAGGAAAGGGTTAAACTAGGAAAGATTTGAAAGCTTAAAGTTTAAGGAAAGATTTTAAAAGTTTAAGTTTAGGAAACTTAAGGTTTAGGAAAGTAGGAGATTAGGAAGGATTTGAATTAGGAAAGGTTTAGACTAGGAAGGATTGAGATTCCTATTTTCTAAAACAAGAGATTGGATTTTATTTCTAAAAAGAAATGTTTTGATTTTATTTCCAAAAACGGATGATAGGATCTAGTTTCCTAAATGGGAAGATTGGATTTGACATGGATTTGGAAAGGAAAGTTTTACAAACCCTAGATTTGGAAGACTATAGTTTTGATGTAGAAAATAGGTTTTGGAAATATATATAGTTTTGATGTAGAAAACAAGACGTTTTGGAAACCTAGGTTTTGAGGCCAAAATAAGGGATTGGAAATCATGCTTTTGGGAAGGAAATTAGGGTTTCCTAATTGTGGGTTCTAGGGTTTAACTTGTACACTAAAGAAGGAGTTTTTGGAAAGAAATCCTAGTGAGTTTTTGGGAAGCAACACTTTGAGAGAGTTTTTGGAAAGGGAATTTTTGGAAGGAGATCGTTGGAAAGAATTTTTAGGAAAGAGATTTAGGGAGAGAGTTTTCTAAGAAGGAAACCTAGGGAGTGTTTTTAGAAAGTGAATTTTGAGGAGAGTGTTTTGGAAAGAAGTTTTGAAAAAGGGAGTTTTGAAAAATAGATTTTTGAAGGAAGTTTTTTAAAAACAATTTTGGAAAGGAATTTGAAGAAGGAGATTGAAGAGAGTTTTTTAGAAAGTGTGTTGGAAAAGAGGTTTTTAGAAAGAGGGATTTGAAAAGAGAGTTTTTAGAAAGCATATATAAAATACCTCACTTTCCTAAAGTGATTCTAACCATAAGAAGGTTAGAACCACTTTAAGATAGTGGTTTTGAAAACAACAATGTTTTGAAAATATGGACCATATTAGTCACTTTAAATGTAACACTTTCCTAAAGTAACCCTAGCCATGAAAAGGCCAGAATTACCCTAGGATTGTGATTTTGAAAATAAGTTTTGAAAAAGAAGGTTTTGATGTAAGTTTGAAAATGATGTTAATGCAAGTTTTGAAAAACGAGTTTGAAAACGAATTTTAAAAGAATGCAAGATCATGATATGCACAATGCAAATTGGGGTAGTGAACATACAAGGTTAAAGGCTTCACCGCATAATCAAGGGGGCTGTACCCACGTAGTCTCCAGTTAAATTAAAAGAAAGCCCCCGACACGGGGACTCTCCAATAGCCTAATCCTACACATGGACCGGGAATTCACTTGTTTCAAGCATGCAAGAAGGGGGGGAAGAAGATGAGGGATTAAAATAGAAGAAAATCCAAGTGGGTTAGGAGAGAGGAGAGAGAGGGGAAGATGCGTAAACATAAATAAGAAGCCTACCTTGTGTCTTCTTTATTTTGCTTAGCTTTGCGCGCTTTGCTTTGCTTGTCTTGCTTTGATCTTCACTTCAATTTTCAAGAGTTTGTCTTCAATCTTCAAAGCTTCAGATTGCAGCACTTCAAGTCTTCAAAGGAGGCTTTGGAAGCTATTGTATGAGTGTATAGAAGTGTATGTGAGAATGTAGGAGGCTAGGGTTTGGAAAACTTGAGGAAGCTAGGGTTTAGAGAGACTACGAGCTCTGTATATCAAAAAGTAAGATTTTTAGACTGAGTTTGTAGACCTCCTTCATGCTAGAGGAGGCTCTGTATTTATTGACAAGGGAATGACCTGGCGCCTGTTGCAGTGGCGCTAGGCAAAATTTCCTCTGCCAGGCCATTTTTCGGCTTGGTGCCACTACTAGTGGCGCCAGCCACTTAGAAAAGTTTGTAAGTCAGCAAGCAATGTATCTTAAGAAGATTTGGGTGCCTGTACTAGTGACTACCATGCAATTTTTAGCCTGGCTTCACTAGGAGTGACTCTGGATGGTCCGGGAAGCATTTAAGGGACCGAGAATGGCCCAGAAGGCCGAAAAAGGGCAGGAACCCTTAGAATAGGGTCTCAAAGGTATTTGACTTGAAAAAGGATGACAAAATGTGTTAGAAGGGTTGACTAGGCCATTAGGGGCAAAACGGTTAACCGGGCCGAAAAGCTATCGGAACGGACTCAGAATGTCTCGAAAGAAGACTCGAGATTTGGAAACATTATTTAGAATGTTCTCAAGAGGCTACCGGTTTGATACCCAGAGCCGGTGTGGTCGGAAAAGGCGACCAGTCCACTGGGAGCAAAACGGTCATTTTGCACCGAGTTTACCGTAACTGACTCGGAATGATCCAGAAAGATAAAGGAAGGTTGAGGACACTATAAAGAGTATTCTTGGAAGGTTACCGGTTTGATACCCAGAGCCGGTGTGGTCGGAAAAGGCGACCGGCCCATTAGGGGCAAATGGTCATTTTGCACCAGGTTTACCGGAACTGACTCAGAATGATCCGAAAAGATAAAGGAAGGTTAAGGATACTATAAAAATCATTCTTAAGAGATTATCGGTTTGATACCCAGAGCTGGTGTGGTCAAAAAAGGCAACTGGCCCACCAGTGGTAAAATGGTCATTTTGCATCGAGTTTACCGGAACTGACTCAGAATGATCCGAAAAGATAAAAGAAGGTCGGGAATACTATAAGAAGCATTCTTGGGAGATTACTGGTTTGATACCTAGAGCCAGTGTAGTCTCCGGGGCGTTCGGATGCCTAGGGGCAAGATGGTCATCATGATCGGAAAGTCTCGAAATTGGCCCGAAACTGACTAGAAGGCACCTAATCATGCCGGATTGCTTTTAGGACAATCTTGGAAGGGTGGACTTACCATTCTGAGGACTTAGGTGTGTTCTCAAGAAACGTGCCGAAAAATGGCCCTAGGGGCAGTTTAGTCATTTTTCACTGAAGTGGACTAGCAGGCACTGGTGTTGACCTAGGTTTTGAGTGTTTCTGCCACTCTAACGACAGTCTCGTGGTACAGGGGTTTGTTGGCAATTCCCTATATTGACCTGCTTGTGAGTATTTTCGCTACTCTAACGGTTGCGATGTTTACAAATACTTCCGCTACTCTGACAGTTCCTGATCATTTACGAGACTGCCTGATCTCGGGAAGCTGCTAAAGGGACTTAGTGCCTGAGAAGTCAACTTTCTCAGAAGGTGTGCCAAAACTTCTGTATTAGTGGGCTAGCAGGCACCAAAGGTGGACTGTTCTACCATCTAGGGGACTTACCATCTCGTCCCGGTCAACAGGTTTAAAGAGGACTTACTGTCTTCGGAAAGACGTGCCTATTGGAATTGGAAAGGGGTCTTATCGTCTTCGGAAAGACGTTCCTGATTTGGAATTGGAAAGGGGACTTACCATCTTTGGAAAGACATGCCTGATTGGAATATGGAAAGGGGACTTACCGTCTTCGGAAAGACGTGCCTGATTTGGAATTGGAAAGGGGACTTATCGTCTTCAGAAAGACATGCCTGATTTGAAATTGGACCGAACAATGCCCCAAAGGGCATTTTGGCCATTTTGCCTCTATTTGGGCCTGGTGGGCCAGCGAAGCGATGGATAGACGGGATTAGACTTGAATTCCAGAATATGTCCATATTGACTTAAAATCAAGTCTGGACGGATTGTACACTATCGAGTGGTCAAAAATAGGGTGTTTACACCTGACACTTACTTATTATCTTGTTTTAATATTTTTTGCTATTGTACTTGTCTATGTTTCCTATTTTCTTTCTCTTTTTGATGGATTGACAAAAAGGGGGAGAAGAATTGGAACAAAATTTGACAAAACACATTGAGTTCCATTTAAACCAATAACTTGAATTGGGAAAAGAATTGAACAATGTGTGTTTGCTGGATAAATGAATTCCACATAACTTAGAATTTGAGAAAAATTGACAAGAAGAATTTGATAAATATGGGGGAGAAGAATTTGTTCAAGATTGAGTATGTATAAACTTCATTGGCGAACAAGAATTGGACAAGAAATGGAAATGAAATGAAATGGGTGATAACTGATATATATATATATATATATATATGTATAAAGCATGTTCTCAGGGGAAGTAACATGATTCATTTCCCTCAATTTGTTTTTGAATTTACTGACAAAAACTCCCTGAATATTGTTTTTGAAAAATCTTTTGTCCTCTAAGCAGCATTTGCTTAATTACGAAATAAAGGAGTTCTCTACTGGTACGCTATTTAATTATGTGCATTTCATTTAATCATATATGAACTTATTTTGCAAAGGTTTTGTCATCATAAAAAATGAGGAAATTGTTGACTCAAGGTTGATCCCAATGTTGATTTTGATGATAACCAAACCTTATGTAATTTTACTAATGCAATTACTTAGTGTGCAGATTAATAAAGTTTATAATTCTAGACTTAAGTTCAATCTTAAGTCTAACACATGTCAAAGTGAATGCATAACAAACTCAGAATCAAGTAATGAACTCCAAAAGCTATGCAATGAATCAAACAATGCATCAATGCCTATTTCTACTTCAAACATATGATTTGCATTCGAAGAGATTGAAGGTGTTCAAATGAAGCTTTTATCAAGTATACATAGATTCAATAAAGTAGTCTTGCTCTCAGAAAGATTGAAGACTTCACCAGAGTGTGCTGAAGTCAGTTGCAGAGGATTTGATTGTGAAGAGAATGAAAAAGCTCAAAAGAGGACTTCATCAAGTGTGCAAAAGTTCGATTCAAGATGATGTGATTGGAAGCTACTTGAGAAGAAGATTCACATTGATTGCCTAATCTCTACATGGAATCCAAGTGAAAAATTTTTTTGACATATAAAGAATCAATGAAGACAATGTGTATGAAGAAATTTCATCAAGCTTTCAAAAGTCTCATTGAAGTGATTTTAAAGAAGAAAGAAGAATTGACGGCAAAGAGAAGAAATCGGCAATAAAGCATTGTGAAGCTCTACATAATAGAGAAAACTTGGCATTGAAAGAGATTGTTCTACAATGAAAGAGGAAGCTTTGCAAATAAAGAAGAAGAGATCAAAGTTGATTGAATGAAGCTCTGACAGTTTGCAAATCTCGAAGAGTTGAATAAAGAATGATCCAATCCAAATTGAATAGAAGTTAGCTCTGATGAGTTAAAGAATTTTGATTGATCATCATACCCCAAAGATAAGACCCCTTGAAGATCTTATACTATTGCTGAGATAAACTGAATCATTGTAAGTCAGAAAGCAGACTTCTGGGCAATGAGCGGACTTATGAAAATGAAGAGTCGCCTCATGGAAACAGACGCAGAAAGCTTGAAGGCAAAATGTGCAAAGAGCCGACTCATGAAAATGAGGAGTCGCCTCATGAAGACAGACGCAGAAAACTTGAAGATCCAATGAGCAAAGAGCTGACTCTTTAATATAAAGAATCGACGCATGAAACCTGAAGTAAGTTTTCTGTACAAAGAGTGAACTCATAAAATTAAAGAGTCGCCTCATGATGACAGAAGCAAAATGATGTGAAGACAGAATGAACAACGAGCCGACCCATTGATATGAAAAACGGACTCATGGAGACAGTGGACAACATCTAGTAAATGCAGAACTAGAAGTGTCGACTCTACAAGCCTGGAGTCGACCCCTAGGATATAACGGCTAGTATTTCTGACATTATAACTGACCGGACGTGCGTTAAATGAAGCCCAACAACCTCCAATGGATGAAATCATTACAAGGGTTTATATACAAGCTTCCAGCTATATTTATAACAAGGAGAGAGACAAGAAACAAGAATCCACTAACTAATCAACTGAAATTCCTGAACATTCCTCTTGTCTTCACTTTATGACCTTTGCTTGTATAATCTACTCCTGTTAGAGAGTTTGTGAGTTACTTGCATATCTTTATACATTTATAAATGAGAGTTTGAGAGTTCTCTTAAGAAAGAAAAACTCTTGTAAGTTTGAGTGGAGCTTAGACAAAACCACTTGGTGGCTGAAGAACTTTGGTAGAAGTTCTTGTGTATAGTAAGCTGAGCACTTGGTTAATCAGCTTCCATTTGTAATTGGAGATTACATAATGGAGGAAGACTTTAAGGGAATCTTGCAGTGAGGACGTAGACTACGGATTGTGGTTGAACCTCAGTAAATCTTTGTGTTCTTTCTATTGCTTTGTTTTCTTCTCTTCTACTGATTACATTGCTTTACTTATAGATTCATCACTGTTGCATTGTTTAGGTTAATTTTAATTAATCTTAATTGTTATTATTCTTCAAAAAACCCAATTCACCCCCCTCTTGGATTGCCTTTTAGGCCAACAATTGGTATCAGAGTTTGTATTCATGTTTTAAGGCTTAACATCCTAGGGATAGATCCATGGCAACCAATTTTAGAAGCTCTCTCGGTGAGGGTCAATCCACAAATAGACCACCTATGTTTAATGGGACTAATTACAATTATTGAAAAAATAGAATGAGAATGTATATCCATTCGGTAGATTCTGAATTATGGAGACTCATAGTAAATGGTCCCAAAACACCTACAACTACAGTTGATAGAACTAATATCCCTAAACCAGAATCTGAATGAGTTGAAGATGATTTGAAAATGCTGCAATCAAATGCCAAAGCCATGAATATTTTATATTGTGCACTTGATCCCAATGAATTTAATCGTATCTCCACTTGTGAATTAGCTAATGAAATATGGGATACATTAGAAGTCACACATGAAGGTACCAATTAGGTTAAAGAACCAAAAATTAATATTTTGGTAGACAATTATAAATTGTTCAAAATGAAACCTGATGAGTCCATCACAAAAATGTTCACAAGTTTGACTGATATTATTAATGGTTTAAAATCTCTTGGTAAGGTATATCCTAACAGTGAGTAGGTAAGGAAGATTCTAAAGTCTTTGCCAAAAACTTAGGAAGCTAAGGTCACAATAATCCATGAAGCAAAGGACCTCAACACCCTGCCTCTTGAAGAACTCTTAGGCTCCTTAATGACTCATGAGTTCACACAAAAGATACATGCCCAAGAGGATGAAGAAAAGAAGAAAAGGGTAGCTGCATTCAAATCCACCTATCAAGATGATGAATCTGCAAATGATGAAAATGAAGATGAAATTGCTCTCATCACTCGAAAATTCAGAAGATTCATGAAGAAGAAATGGGGAGTTGGAAAGAAGCATGAAGCCAAAAGAGAATCAAGTAAGGAATCCAACATTACATGCTACGAATGCAAGAAGCCTGAACATATAAAGGCAAATTGTCTTTTGCTCAGAAAGAGAGGAAAGAAATATCAAGGAAAGAAGGCCACAGCAGTCACGACATGGAGTGATGATGAAAAATCAAGCTCCGAAGAAGAAGTCGAACCATAAGAAATGGCTAACCTATGTCTCATGGCTCATGAGGATGATAATGAGGTATCAGACTCTTCCTAATTTACTTTTAATGAATTACAATATGCATTTGATGATTTGCTCTGTGAATTCAGAAAAATGGGAATTAAAATTGAACTTCTTAAAAAGATGGTTTATACTCTTATTGATGAAAATGAAAATTTACAAAAAGAAAATGAAGCTTTGAAAAATGAAGTTTGCGTTTTGAAGAATAAGATTCAAAAAAATTCCTTTAAAAAAGATTCCTCAATAGAAAACCAAATCTTACATGATAAGGTCAAAGGATTGGAAATAACACTCTTTAAATGTGTAAATGGAAAAGAAAAGCTGGATGTAATTTTAGGAAAACAAAAATGTTCTTTAGGCAAAGCTGTTCTTTAGGCAGATTTATTACTTCAACTGGAAAACCCTAAGTTTCATGCTTTTATTGTCATAAACTATGACATATTGCTAGTAGATACTATGCCTTGCAAAAATCAAATGTTCCTAGAAATGCATGGGTCTCTAGAAGACCATTGAAGACTAACCCCCAGGACCCAAGATGATTTGGGTAACTAAGTTTAGATAAATCCCCTTTTGCAGGTTTGTCTTCAAGCAAAATCAAAGAAAGACCATTGGAACTTGGATAGTCGATGCTCAAGGCATATGACGGGAGATGAAGCACAATTCACATCTCTCTCACCAAAGGATGGAGGTCTTGTCACATTTGGTGACAATAGCAAAGGAAAGATTATCGGTATAGGTAGTGTCGGTAAGAATTCTTTTACCTCTATCGAAAATGTATTACTTGTTAAAGGATTCAAACACAATATTTTAAGTATTAGTCAACTTTGTGACAAAGGATGCAAGGTTGTATTTGAATCTTCTAAATGTGAGGTAATTGACATTAATGATAACATGATAATTCTCACTGGACATAGACAAGGCAATATTTATGTTTTCAATCTTAGTGATTTATCTTCTTGCACAGTAGAATGCCTTGCTGCTATGAATAGTGATGAAAATTAGTTGTGGCATAGAAGACTTGGTCATATTAGTATGAGCATACTTTCAAAGGTTTTTAAAAATGATTTGGTCAAAGGTCTTCCAAAAATAAAATTTGACAAAGATAGAGTTTGCTATGCTTGTCAATTAAGTAAGCAAACTCGAATTTCTTTCAAATCCTTAAATATGCTCACTAACTCTAGGCCACTATAACTATTGCATATGAACCTATTTGGACCAACTAGGACTTTAAGTCTTGGTGGAAAACAATATGCACTTGTTATTATTGATGACTATTCTAGGTTTACTTGGACATTCTACTTATCTCATAAGGATGAGACAATTGTTTTCTTCACCAAATTTTGCAGAAAGGTCCAAAACGAAAAAAGAATATCAATCACTTCTATTAGGGCTGATCATGGAGGGGAATTCGATTGTAAACCTTTTGAAACATTTTGTGATGAAAATGGTTTTCATCATAACTTTTCAGCTCCTAGAACACCTCAACAAAATGGGGATGTTGAAAGGAAAAACAGAGTTTTAAAATAAACGGGTAGAACTATGCTTTGTGAAAATGGTTTACCTAAGTACTTTTAGGTTAAAGCTATTAACAAAGCATGTTATGTTTTGAATTGAATATTATTTAGAAAGTTTTTAAGCAAAACCCCCTATGAACTTTGGAAAGACAAGAAACCAAATGTCTCATACTTTAAATCTTTTGGATATAAATGCTTTGTATTGAATAATAATAAAGACAACCTCGACAAGTTTGATGCTAAATCTGATGAGGGTATATTTCTTGGCTGTTCAACACATAGCAAGGCTTATAGAGTCTTTAATAATAGGACTCTTGTGGTTGAAGAATCAGTCCATGTCACTTTTGATGAATTTAACCCTTCTTCGAAGAATGTTGAAAGTGATGATGGAGATGAGCTAGAGCCTGAAATGGAAAAGATAGACATCAAACCAAGCTCAAACGAGGAACCTCAAAATGAAAGAGAAGCTCCTACCAGACAACAACAAACCAGTGAAGATCTACCTAAGGAGTGAAAGTTTGTGCATAACCATCCTACAGAATAAATCCTAGGCGATCCATCATAAGGAGTAAGAACTCGATCCTCTATAAAAAATATATGCAATCATCTTGAATTCTTATCTGAAATAGAGCCCAAGTGTTTTGATAATGCTAAAAATGATGAATTTTGGATAAATGCAATGCAAGAAGAATTGAACCAATTTGAAAGGAATGAGGTGTGACACCCTTTTCCTAGACCTAGTGATCATCCAGTCATTGGAACTAAATGGGTATTTAGAAATAAAAAGGATGAATCTAGAGTTGTTGTTAGGAACAAAGCAAGACTTGTTGCCCAAGGTTATTGCCAAAATAAAGACATTGATTTTGATGAAATCTATGCTCCGGTAGCTAGATTAGAAGCCATTATATTATTACTTGCATCTGCTTGCTTTAAAGATTTTAAATTATATTAAATGGATGTTAAAAGTGTTTTCCTAAATGGTTTTATTACTGAAGAAGTTTTTGTTGAACAACCCCCTAGATTTGAAGATCCAAAATCTCTTAACCATGTCTTCAAACTCACAAAAGCTTTGTACGGTTTGAAGCAAGCCCCAAGGGCTTTGTATGAAAGACTAAGTAAGTTTTTGATTGAAAAAGGTTTTTCTAGAGGAAAAATAAATACAACTCTTTTTATCAAAATAAAAAACAATGATATGCTTGTAGTACAAATTTATGTGGATGATATTATATTCGGTGCTACTAATGAATCGCTTTGCGAAGAATTTGCTAAGTGTCTGCAGGGAGAATTCGAGATGAGAGCTTAACTACTTTCTCGGACTTCAAATCAAGCAATCGAAGGAAGGCATCTTCATCAACCAAGCCAAGTACATCAAGGACTTGATCAAAAAGTTTGGCATGGAAGATGCAAAGCCTATAAGTACTTTAATGAGTACTACAACAAAATTGGATAGCGATGAAAAAGGTAAGTCAATAGATACTAAACTTTATAGACGCATGATAGGCTCTCTATTGTATCTAACTGCTAGTAGACCAGACATAATATTTAGTATTTGTTTATGTGCTCGTTTTCAATCCAATCCTAAAGAATCTCATGTGATTGCTGTAAAGAGAATTTTTCGTTATCTTAAGCACACACCAAACCTTGGATTATGGTATCCAAAGGACACTTGCTTTAATTTAAATGTGTACACTAACGCTGACTATGTGGGGAGTAGAGTTGATAGAAAGAGCACAAGTGGCTCTTGCCAACTCCTAGGCAATATGATTGTATCTTGGTACAACAAGAAAGAAAATTCAGTTGCTCTCTCCACAGCTGAGGCTGAATATGTAGTAGCTAGTAGTTATTGTCCACAAGTTTTGTGAATCAAATAACAATTAGAAGATTATGAAATCTTGTTTGATAATATTCCTATCAAGTGTGATAGTACTAGTGCTATAAACTTGACTAAAAATCCTATTCAACACTCTCACACAAAGCACATTGAAATTAGATATCACTTTATATGTGATCATGTACAAAAAGGTGATATTGAACTTGACTTTATGTGCACCAACATGCAATTAGCTGATATCTTTACTAAACCATTGAATGAAGATCGTTTTTGTACAATTAAAAGAGAATTAGGGATGAGTGATCCTATATCTTAAAATGTGTTTAATTTGAGTAAAATTTGTGTTTTGAATGTTTAATTATGTTTATCATTCATATGAAATGCATTTCTTGAATTCTTGATACATTACATGATCATATTAAGACATCTTTTGGCACAAAAGTTAAAAAAGATCATTTCCTGAATTTCTGTAAGTCACTTGTCCAATCTGACCTCAGGAGTCGATACTTCATTTCAATGGGTCGACTCATCACGACAGTGGACTCAAATTATTTCATTAGCAAGGCATGTGTCAGCTCATCATATTCAAGAGTCGCCTCATGAGTTGGGCCTATATACTGTAATGTAGCCCACTTTACAAACATTTGAAATTTCTTTCTCTCTCTCTCTCTTACTCTCACTCTTTTTCTCTCCCGCTCCCTTGTTCGCACCAAAGCCCAACCGTCACTCACGAACCATCACAAATCTTCATTTTGATCCTTCTATAAACCCTAATCGACTCCATTCCATCCTCTCTCAACGTCTTTAATTCCACAATGGCTCCCAAAACTTCTAAATTGAAAAAGACATCTAAAGCTCTAGTCATAGCAACCGCTCCCATTTCGAAAGAACTAGAGAGGAAATCAAAGGGGGAGTCTAGCAAGGACAAAAGGAAGCGAAAGAAGAGTAAAACTAGAGAAACTACATCCTCACCAGTTCTAGAATATAATGAACAATATTTCAGTGAGGGCAAAGCTCAACGAAGGTACAATTCAAGTTTTTCTCTTAGAAAAGTATTCAATGGAAGATGGATATATTATAAATTAGTTGATCATCATAAGTTCGAATTTGAAGCAAAATTTGGGAACCTAGGGTGGAAATATATGACAACACTCAAGGATGATATATACCCTGATCTAGTTGCTCACTTCTATTCTAACGGTGAAAGGGAACCTGGAGCAGTGACCATCAATAGTTATGTCAAGGGTATTACCATCACTTTAGATAGAAAAGTGATTAGACACATTCTTGAAATCAGGATTGGTGGAGAAGTTTATAGAGATAAGGTCTTAAGGAAAGATCAACTGAAAACTCTCTATGGAAAGGATGTGGATGAAAATGTACGACCATTTGCTACTGATTTGCCTCTTGAATTGAGACTTGTTCATCACTATACTTGCACTATCTTTACTCCTAAAACTGGCAAGTATGATTATGTTTCGGAAAAGGAGTTATTTTTCTTATGGGCATTCATAACTGATTTAGGGATTGACTTGCCTCTTTTTATTTTGGACCATATATACAAGGCTACCATCTCTAAAATCACTCTACCATAAGGAATTTTCTTGACAAAAGTTTTCAAGCATTTTGATATTGATCTGAAAAATGAGAAGAAAAGAATTCCCAAGGCCATGAATGATTAATACAATGAGAGAACACTCAAAAGAATGGGTTATACTCTACAGAATAACAAGTGGACTCCAAAGAAAACTAGAAGAAAAAATACTTCAAAAGGAAAATCTCCATTTGGGAGTACCTCCAGACAAAGAAGCACAAGACGAATTCTGAGTTCTGAACTAGAAGAGAGTACATGAGATTTGAATACCTTTATGATTCAAGTTATGGAATCGCTGGACAAATTAAATCACAAGGTAGATATTGTAACTACGAGGATGATAATTATTGAAAGAAAGATACGAGAACTCAAAAGGAAGTACAAATGTTGAGAAATGACAAAGGGAAAATTACAGAAGAAGAAGAAGAAGAAGAGGAAGAACAAGTTAATGAAGAAGAGGATGAAGCACAGGAAGGGGAAGAAGCAAGAGAAGAGGACTCTCCGGCAACTGAATTTGATGCTCATTAGACTCCCTTTCTCCTCACTTTGCATAACCTTACCTCCCATACTTCTCTTCACCTCATTTTCCCTTCTTGTCACATCTTCCTACATACTTATAACCTTGTTATAACATTTTTTTTCTGTTCCATAACCTTTTTGGGACCATTTACTCTGTACAACTTTTGTAATCTTATTTTGGTTCAATGAATGATATATGCTTTTGTTTTGGTGCCCACTTGCTTTTCTTTGAATTTGTGGTTGTTTGATTGCTTTCCTGACACTTACTTACAAGCTTCCAGTTGTATTTATAACAAGGAAATAGACAAGAAACAAGAATCCATTGACTGATCAACTGAAATTCCTGAACATTCCTCTTGTCTTCACTTTGTGAGCTTTGATTGTATACTCTACTATTGTTAGAGAGTTTGTGAGTTGTTTGCATATCTTTATACACTTGTAAGTGAGAGTTTGAGAGTTCTCTTGAGAAAGAAAAACTCTTGTAAGTTTGAGTGGAGCTTGGACAAAACCACTTAGTGGCTGAAGAACTTGGGTAGAAGTTCTTGTGTATAGTGAGCTGAGCACTTGGTCAATCAGCACCCATTTGTAATTGGAGATTACGTAGTGGAGGAAGACTTCAAGGGGATCTTGGGGTGAGGACGTAGACCACGGATTGTGGTTGAACCTCGGTACATCTTTGTGTTCTTTCTATTGCTCTGTTTTCTTCTCTTTTGCTGATTACATTGCTTTACTTATAGATTGATCATTGTTGCATTATTTAGGTTAGTTTTAATTAAGCTTAATTGCTATTAATCTTCAAAAAACCAAATTCACCCCGCCTCTTGGATTGCATTTTGGTCCAACAGTTACTAGGTGGATTTATCGTCTAAGGAATCAACGTTCTTGAAAGACATGCCGATAATGGACATTCTTCATTGGCGGGCTAGCAGGCGCCAAAGCTGGACTGTTCTACCATCTCGAGGACTTGAGTTTTGTCTCGGTCAATGGGTTTGAAGGGATATACCATTTCAAAGAGTTTTCTCAAAAAACATACTGGACTGGATGGTCTTATTGCCTAAGGGATCAACTTTCTCGAAAGGCGCGCCGAAATTGATTTGAATTAGAATTGGACTTGAAATTGATTTGGAGATTGAAAAAGGGACTTACTGTCTTTAGAAAATTGTGCCAACTGGAATTGAACCAAGCAATGCCACGAGGGCATTTTGGTTATTTTGCCTCTATTAGGCCTGACGGGCCCGCAAAGCGATTGATTGATTGGATGGAGTCTGAAAAATTGATTTTGAATTGAATGTGTCTGTGTTGGTTTGAATGTGAGTCTAGTCGGATTAGAGATTGTCAAGCGGACAAAAATGGAGTGCTTACAGCTGCCCCACTTTTTGTCTTTGCTTAACGAAGGCAAAAAATGATAAGTAAGAGTCCCATGTTGACCGTGAGGCAATCGGAAGGACGAACTTTAAAGAATTTTGGAGACTGGGACTTTGAAAATGGATATCCGGCCTAAAGGGGCTTTTGAAATTGGGTTTTGGTGGGAAAAAGGGCAAAGCTGCCCAAAATTTGACACTGGTGCCACTAGTAGTGACGCTAGGTTTAAATTAACCTTGCAGTGGCGCTAGATTCTGGAATAAAACTAGCAAACTTCAGATTCAACGTTTGCTGTTTGTGTGAAGTTTTGAGAGAGTTTGTGAGAGATTTCAAGTGTGGAACCGTGTGCATTGGAGAAGTTACTTTAGGGATCATCGGGGAAGTGCTGGAAGTGGTTACCGTTGTCGGAATAGCCACCGAAGAAAAGGATTTCGCCGGAGAACTCCAAGATATGAGTTTTTTTATTTTATGTTGATTTTGATGTATAGAACTCCATTTGAGTCGTGTAAATAGTCAAAATTGATGCTTTGACATGCTATGAACACTTTGGTGGAGTTATTTTTGCGTTTTAATACTTGTTTGACTAAATTTGGGTAGTTTTGGACAATTGGTGTAAAGAGAGTTTCTGCAGGAATTAGGGATTTACTCCTACAGTTTTGGGAATTGAGTTTTTCAACTAGATTTTTATACTATATGCCTTAGAAAAATGTGTTTAACAGCCGTATGTGATTTCGTGTTTTTTTTAAGAACTTTGTGAATTTTTTATTTTTCAAAAAATAGAAAAATAGGTTGAAAAATAGGAAAAATTAGAAACTAACGGAAATATCTAACTTTAATCCTTAGAAAAATGTGAGAATATTTTAGAAAATATTCGAAGTTGTTTTGAAAAACTTTTGTTACAATTTTGAAAAACTCTTGAATTTTTGAAAATTAGAACATGTCTTTAAAATTTTAAAAATCTTAGAAATGTGCATAGATTCTTTTGTGTGTGTTGGTATTGTGTGATTGTGATATTGTGAAATACATTGTTTGTGTTTTGTTGCAGTGTCGTGGGCATTGTAAGAACTATTTTTAAAATGAACTCTATCGAAATTTGTTTGAAATTAAGGAAAGAGTTAGAGAATTGTCTTGAAATGAAATCTTTTCAAAGGGAAAGGATATAAAACTTTTGAGGGAGGGGTTTTTTTGGCAGAGAAGGCCTCGAGAAACTTGGGGAGACCTAAAACTATTGGAACAAAACCTGAAGGAGCATTTTGAAAATGAAATTTTTGAATAAAACTTTCGAGGGAAAATATTTTGGAAGATTTGAAAATGGATTTTTGAATTTGGAAACTTGGGAATTGATAAGAATTTTTAGAGAATTGAAAACTTGAGAATTTCTTAGAATTGATTTTGAAAAGGACCTTTTGGAGGAAGAAACTTCTGGAAAACCTTAAAACTTGATTGGAGTAGGTAACTTTTTGAAGAATAAACTTGAAATAGACTTTGATTGAAAATTTTTGAGATTTGATTTTGAAATGACCTTTTGACCTTGAATTAGAAACCTTTTGGATTTAAAACTTTGACAAAACGTGTAAAAAATTTACTTTGACTTGAAACTGACTTGTTGAAGGCAAAATGTTTAGAAAATTTATTTTGACTTGAACTTGAAAATCTTTTGCAAGCAAGATGTATAGGAAATTCGTTTTGACTTGAAACTGACATTTTTGAAGACCAAATGTATAGAAAATTCATTTTGACTTGAAAATTGAATTTTTGACAGACAAAATGTGTAGAAAATTCATTTAGACTTGAAACTTGACTTTTAAAAACAAAATCTGTAGGAAACTCACTTTGACTTGAAACTTCACTTTTAAAATCAAAATGTATAGAAAATTCATTTTGACTTGACACTTGACTTTTAAAATAAAAATGTATAGAAAATTCTTTTTGACTTGTTATTTGAAATCATTTTCATTTTTTTTTCTTTCTTCTTTTTCTTTCCTTTTTTTTTTTTATCTCTCTTACATTTTTTTGTTATACTGACCATATGTCGGCAATTCTTACCTTGATCTTCAGGATGGCAGACGCGATTTTGAGTCGGCTAAGAGCTTGACATGATAGCTATCTCCCAGATGAGCAGGACATCTTTCGCCAGTCCTTTGGTCGGGTGGCTTCACTCCTGTCGATACAGCTTATTCCAGGATTCATGGAAGCGATGATTCCCTTTTGGCGACCTAGCTTGTCTTTTTTTTGCTTCGGGGAGTGCGAGCTTACCTCAACTCCTCACGAGTATGGTTTTCTCCTTAATTTTTGAGATTATTCTGGTAACATTGTGAGACCTATCTTCCCTAACGGTTGCATCACGATTATCTCATCCCAGCTTGGACTTCAGCGTGCAGTTCTTTCATCTACTTTTCTGCCCCAATTTCCTTGCGTTTCAGTGGAGTTCCTATTTTCTCGCTTTGAGTTTGCGACAGGTATGAGGGCTCATTCGGGTGATTGGCATACTTTTCAAGAATGGTCTATTTCTCGCATGGTTGCTCGAACTCTGCTTCTTCAAAACTTCTTGATGTTTCACAAAGAGATGATTTGGTTGATTGCCGATTATATGCATTGCTAGCCAGGGTTCATGAGGGGCACTCCTATGCTCCTATAGTTGTGAGGGAGACCTTTGTGAGCCTTACTAGATTTCAGTAGAGGGTTGATGCTTACTTTCGGGGATGTGTTATGCTCTTCCAGCTTCGGGCGATGGGACACTTATTTATTACTCCTCTATTCCAGTATATATGGTACCCCGAATTTGATCATATACACTCCTTGGTGAGCTCTCAAAGAGCCATTGTGGACAATGAGAGGTTCCCACAAACTGTTGCGGCGTGGGCTGACTACCTTCTGAGCATGAGATCAAGCACAATAAGGTGGTATTTAAGATTGGTTAGTAGATATTGCTTGAGAGTTTGGCCTCCCTAGAGGGCCTTCGTGCCCCTAACGGGCCTACGGGGTATTGCTCTCTTCTTCGGGATTCGAGTTTTGTGACAGCTTGGTAGGAACTAGGACATTCCCTATCTGGTGTCAGCAACTGAGTTTACCCTTGTCTTTGAGGCGTTGATCCGAAGGCATTGGTAGAGAGAGTCATTGATATATGGAGATCTTTGCTTCCTCACGTGGATAATGACGGTCCATTTTTAGACAGTAAGTCTATCTAGTTTGCTAGCGCTTGCTAGCCCGCCAATATAGAATTTCATCATTTAGCACGTCTTTTGAGAAAGTTGATTCCTTAGATGATAAGTCCATCTAGCAGCTTCCCGAGATTAGACAGTCTCTAGAATGAACGCACCCCGTTAGAGTGGCAGAAACACTCGCAAACATTGTAACCGTTAGAGTGGCGAAAACACTTGCAAACAGGTCAACATTGGAAATTGCCAACAAAACTCCTATATCACTAGACCGAAACTCGCCTCTTGGCCGTGACACGTTTACCAAAAGATGAGACACCTTTAAAAATCAATTCATCACACATCATTAGAGTGACAGAAGAACTCAAAACCCTAGTCGACACCAATGCTTGCTAGCCCACTCTGGTGAAAAATGACCAAACTACCCCTTGGGCATTTTCGAGCACCCTTCTTAAGAAAGTACCTAAGCCCTCAGAACGGTAACTCCAGTTTTCCAAGATTGTTCCAAAGATAATCTTCCATGTTCAAGTGCCTTCTAGTTGGTTTCGAATTAATTCCAAGACCATTTGATCAAAATGACCATTTTGCCCTAAGGCATTCGACTGCCTCCGAGAACCACAGAGGCAGATGGTATCAAATTGGTTACCTCTCGAGAAAGCTTTTAATAGTATTTTCAACCTTCTAACACCTTTTTTGGATCATTCCAAGTCTATTTCGATAACCGTCGGGTAAAATGACCGTTTTGCCCCTATTAAGCCGGTCGCTTTTTCTAATAACACCGGCTTTGGGTATTAAACTGGTAACCACTCGTAACACTTTCAATAGTGTTTTTAGCCTTCAAGCCTTCTCACAGGTCACTCCAAGTTCATTCCGGTGTTTTTCTAGTTTAATTGATTGTTTTACCCTTGGCGAGCTGGTTGGCCTTTTCAAACACTTTGGCATTACTTCTTAGGCCAGTTACGTCCGAGACACTTCCTTGAAGTTTGTCGTCTATTCCCGGCCGATTCTGGTTACTCGGGTCCTTCCAGATTATTTCCAAACTTTCTAAAGTCACTCCTAGTGGAGCCAAGCTAGAAATTGCATGGTAGTCACTAGGACAGGTGCCCAAATCTTCTATCTCACGTACCAACGGTCAAAGATACATTTCTTGCCGCTCTAAAACTTTCCTAAGTGGTTGGCACCACTAGTAGTGGCGCATGTGTAAATTTAAGCCTAGCACCACTGCAATATAGACCCTCCCCCCTACTTGAAAAGGGTCCTCAAATTCAGTCCAAAAACTCTGTTTTTCGAAATCAAAACTTAAAGTCTCTTCAAACCCTAGTCTCCATACCCTTAAACCCTATCATCCATGCACTATATACACTTAAACACAAGCCTCCAATGCCTACATTAAAGACTCAAGGTGCTGCAATTCCTAGGCTCTCAAGCTCAAGTAAAGCAAAGCAAATAAAGCAAGGAGAAGACAAGGTAGGCTTTCGATTTACATTTATACAATCCCCCCATCTCTTTTTCCTCCTAACCCACTTGGGATTTCTTCTATTTTAATCGCCCATCTTCTACATTCCTTTCTTGCATGCTTGAAACAAGGGACTTCCCGATTCATGCCTAGGAAGAATTGTTGAAGGTTACCGTGTCGGGGGTTTTCTTCAAATTTGACCCTTGATGGTATGGGTTCAGCCCCCTTGATTATGTGGTAAAGCCTAACATTATATGTTCACGACCCTTTTTGCATTATACATATCATATTCATACATTCATTCAAAATTGTTTTCTAAACTTACGTCAAGGCTCTCTTTCAAAACTTGCATCAAAGTGGTTTTCAAACTTGCATTCAAAATCTCTTTTTCAATCTTGTTTTCAAAATCACAATCTTGAAGTGATTCTAGCCATTCCATAGTTAGGGTTATTTTAGTAAAGTCTCATATTCATTGTGACCATCAAGGTCCATATTTTGGGGTGTACCCCTAATTGTTTTTATCAAAAATCACAATCTTGAGACAATTCTAGCCATTCCATGGTTAGGATTGTTGTAGGAAAGTGTGATATTCAATGTGATCATATTGGTCCATATTTCAAATCCATATTGTTTTCAAAACCACAACCCTATAATGGTTCTAATCCTTACATGGTTAGAATTGATTTAGAAAAGTGAGATATTTAAAAGGTTTTCAAAAGTCCATATTCAAACCCTTTTCTAAATTTTCTTTTCAAACTTCTTTCCAAAAACTCTCTTCAAAAATATATTTTCTCAAAATTCTTTTCAAACTCCTTTCCAAAAGCTCTCTTCAAAAATTCACTTTCTAAAAACTCTCTTCAAGCTTCCTTCCTAGAAACTCTTTTCAAAAGATCTATTTTCCAAAAACTCTTTTTCTTAGAGTTCAAGTTAAGCTGTAGATTCCATGGTTAGGAAACCCTAGTTTTCTTTCTTAAAAATTGAGACTTCTTATTTTGCCCCAAATCATAGGTTTTCAAAACTGTCTTTTACACCAAATCATAGCTTTTCAAATCCTAAATTTCCAAAACTCAACCTTTCCAATTTTAGGTCAAATCCAATTTTTCAATTTAGGAAACTAGATCAAATCCTCTCATTTTGGAAACAAAATCAAATCATCTATTTTTTGAAGTAAAATCTAATCTTCTACTTTAGGAAATAGGAATCAAATTTTTCTTAATTCAAACTTTTCCTAATTCTAACATTTCCTAAATTCAAATATTTCTTAAGTCTAAGCTTTCAAAACTTTCCTAAACTCAAAACTTTCTAAATTCAAAACTTTCCAAATTCAAATCATTCCTAAAATCGACACTTTCTTAATTTGGTACTTTCCTAAAATGGAACTTTTCTATTTTGAAACTTTCCAAAATCCATACTTTCCTAAACCCTAACTTTCTAAATTCTTTCAAATCAAATAATCAAGTCAAATTTTTGTAAGTTTTTTCAAGTCAAGTGTTTTTAAAATCAAATGAAATTATTTTCAAACCTTTCTTAAAACCTCATCTTTTCTAATTCTAAGTTTTCTAAAATCAAGTCAAACTTTTTCAAGTCTAGATCAAACCTTCTTATTCCAAGTACATACTTCAACCTTAGGTTACCGAAACCCTAGGATGCCTAAACCCTAGTTCAACCCTAATCTTAAGTTAAGAAGCTTCAACTCTTTTCTATAACTCCTTTCTAAACCAAGATGGTTTTTCTACTTCAATTTTAGTCAAAATGTTTTCAAAACTTTACTCTTTCTTTACAAAATTAAGTCTAAGTTCCCTTTCAAAGTTCAAACCCTTTTCCAAGTTCAATTCTAAGTCTAGGTTCAATTTCAAATCAAATTTCCCGAGTTCAAATCAAATCCCTTTTCAAATCAAACTTTTCAAAAATCTCAAAGTGTCTATTTTTAATCGAACTCTTGTCTGAACTATGACTGACCTGATTCCCAGAAAATGATATGTAGGCAACCCTTATGGATGTGGTCATAACGTTTTTCAAATTTTCAATTTCACATCCCTTTCCAAATCTCCAATTCCACAATCTATTTCAAGTTTCCAATTTCTAAAACCTTCTTTCAAACTTCAAATCTTCTTTTCGAATTTATTTTCAAAGTTAAATCTTTCTTTTCAAATCTATTTTTAAAATCAAATATTTTTCTTACACTTGCATATCATGTATCATATAGCTCTTTTCTAAAGTGGATAGTATTGGACATTGGACAATCGAAGATTCTAAATAAGTGAACCTAGGGTGAATAGACATTTAGGTACCAAAAGGGCGGCGTAAGGTAATGATCTTAGGATATCTTCCTTACATGTAACCAACCTCTAAACGTAGAATCATTGTTTTCAAAGACCAAAACGGAGTTCTTTTCAAAAAGAGCTTAAAACTTTTCAAAGGTTGCCAAACAACCTCTTTTCTTAAAGACCCTCTCTTGAGGAAATTTTTCTAAACCTTTTAAAAAACCTTAAGTTTAATTTTCAGATTGCACTTAGTTTTAGGTAACCTAACTCGCGTTAATTAAGTTAGGTGGTGACTCCAAATCTTTTTCAAAAGCCCTTGTTCAAATCAATTTCAAGTTCAAACATAGTCGCACTCGTCCTTCTAGGAGGATGAGTTCTAACGAGAGCGTACCATGTTTTCTCCACTTAGGTGTTTTTCTCGTGTGCAAAAAATCAGGGCGCGACAGCTAGAGACTCCACTAGGGATACTTAAAGGGTTGAGCCATTGCCATGTCTCTTCAATCTCATTCATCTGGAGTCTTTGATTAATTTATCCAATTCTGTCCACTTCAAACTTTCAAAATCAAGCTTCTCAAAGTTGCTTTCAAAAACATGTCATTGTTTGCATTCTATTCATATTCATTCTATCTTACATTAAGTTTATCATTCATTCTTTGCATTTTTATTTTTGTAGGTGGACCTTGGTTCACACTTTTATTTTGTGTCATGTTATCTACTATGTATGTTATGAATGAATGGAATGGAATGGATATGATGGATGGGAGTTGTTGGGCCCTTTCCTTTGCTTTCAAAATTTCGCACACACATTACACATGTACAAGCATTTGCATACTTGCATTCGCTACTTGAATATGTTCCTTCTAATTAGAAGGGGAAATGGTATATTAGTTGTGGGTGAGATGCTGTGTCAGTTTCTTAGCTTACAGCGTCTTGATGGTTCTCCCGCTCGGATCACTAACCAATAATGGCACCGCCTCGAGGAGTGGGCCTAGGTTTGAAGATTTGGGAACTGAGCCTTTTTAGGAAGCATTAGTAAACCCTCACCCTCATGCTTATGTAGAATCCATACATAACCGAATCTCTACCGGATTTAAGACACGCACGTCAATTTTAAAACCATGAAGGAAAGGACAATTGCTTTACTTTCCTTTATTCTTGTCTAATCCTGCTTGTGTAACTACTCATGTATCCATGTTTACTTTACAATTGCATTCTCTCTCTCTCTCTCTCTCTCTTTACTCTATATGTACATGTTCATACATTCACTATTCAATGTCAACACAAGAGTTCCAAAACAATTCAAGTCACTGCATCTTCATGCATATGATCAACTCAAAGAGAGTGACACCAAGTTCACTGTCCTTTACATTAAACTTACCAAAACCGTAAGGGTTCCCATATAAACTTAAGGACTTGTGGCATGCATTTCAAATCATTTAATAAAAAGAGGCCTCAATCCTTCTATGCTCACAGAGATAGGGTTGCTAAGAAGACAAGGGGCAATCAAACAGTAAGGTCTCTCAATGACCTCCCCGACATCAAACTCAAAGAAGGCGAATCTGAAGACTCAAGAGTAGTTTAGGATCTCAATTGTAAAAGTAGATAGGTGGAAGTCCCAAGGAAAGTGTTCCCTCTCCCCCTATTAAAATGTGCTTCGATTCTTGTGTATTTTAAACTCTAAGTTCAATGTACTCCTCTACTTTTTATGAATGAATGAATGAATGTATGTTCCCACTGAACAGTAAGGTATCTGTATACAAGGGTAAGCCCCCTATCTCCAAAAAGTGAGCCAAAATACATCATGCTTAGTCCCCCTCTCAAAATAGAGGCACCCCTAGGACATACATTGTATAAAAACTTTCAAATCATGATACTAACTTATCTTTTATTTCTTGTCTTCTATCCTCCCCCCTCATCTCCAAGTACCAAGAAAACGAAAGCAGAAGCAAGACAAGAAAGGGGTCTTCTAAACCATTCATTTACTATTATCGTGTTATTCACATATTCACTTCCATTATGCTCATGCATCCATATCTATTCCAAGACAAGAGTTCTAAGAAACTCAAGTCATTGCATTCTCATGCATTTAATCAACGGTATAGAGAAAGAAGCAATCTAATCTCATGTTAATCTAACCAACCAAAACTCCTAAGGGTTCCTTAACCCTAAGTATTCATGGCATGCATAGAACCATGTCTGAAGAGAGCCCCAAATTCCTCTCCGTCCATAGAGGCGAGATTGCCCAAATAAAGAAATATCAACCAGCCCATGCCGAATAGGTATTGTATTGCATAAGGGCAAAACCCCTGTCTTCAAGATGGACTCAACATCATGCCTAGACTCCTTCAAAGAAGGGACCTCCATAGGACGTATGTCGCACAAAACCTCCAACTTCACATGCTGACTGTATTTTGTTTTTTTTTTTTTTTCCCAGGTTGAAGAGCATAATTGAACTCATAGAACCCCTTTAGTATCCCATCCAATTCAAACTCATGCAATGATAAGCCTAATTATGGGAAGAGGCCAAACCTACTTTGAAGAGTAAGAAATTGGCCATCTATCTACAAGATGTTAACTCCATACCATGTCATGACAATCATCATCCATACGGAAGAAGACTTTATGATTTGCAAAGTTTTGTCCGCCCCATGCATTGCCACAATAGAAACCTCCAACTTTCAAGCTTTCAAATGCATGTCAAACACCCAAAAAGATTTGGCTTATTCCAGTAATTCGATAGTTAAGGACATGGTCGCTAACCACCTCAGAAGTAAAGGCTTTTAACATGGGGAAAGGACTAGGGGCACAACTATAGGGTGATCTTCATCTGCAATAATTCAACGGTCAGCATCATACTCATAGGATCGGATATTGTCCCCTTCCAAAGGAGACTAAACAAAAGGGTCGACCCAAAATCCAACTATTAAGTAGTAGACAACAAATCAATAGTCTACTATTCCTGTAAATCAGTTCAAATCCCAAAGGAGTCACTATCAAGCTTGTTCCAAAAAAAAAGATGCCTCGGCCCTAGACGCTAATCATTCAACAACAGCTTATCTTCCTCAAGCAACAAAGTTGGTAAATTAGACCGTCTTTCATATTTCCAAACCCCGAAGGCCTTAATAAAGCCTACAGGAGGAACACCTTGACTTTAACTTATCAAAGTATCATGTAAATATCAAGTACATGATGGGCTAATATCAAATAAATGACTCTTGATCATGAAATGTTTTATTTGTCATGCTAAAATCTTTTTCAGAAAAACAAAACTTGTTGGGTATCCAACGCTTGGCATCTTCTGACCCTAAAAACTTCTAAACGTCCTTTAAAGTCATGGCCTCCTCGACTCCATCATTACAGATAGTGCAAGCATCCTTAACAATGACAGAATGGCAAAACATCATCAAACCTTCTAGATCAATCCTCATAATTCAGCAGCCTACTGTCCACAAGCAAACAGAACCATAGAAGTAACAAAAGAAAAAGCATCCAGAGAATCCCTCACAAGAAAAATGACAACCATAAGGATTTGCACGAGCATGCTATCCTTTGCATTAATGGCATATATAAGCCTAATCAGAATCTTAACTTGGGCACCATCATTCTCCTTGGTCTAAAGCAATGAGGTAATCCTACTAGTCAAAGTAAAAATCATCTCTCTTTAAGTCATCATGGGAATTCAATTCATTGAAGCAGACTAGATCAAAAGCCAGTGTGAATAACTTTGTCTCCTAGAAGAAAAGAGAATGACAGCCATCTGCCATGCTCAATGCTATTAAAGATGCATCGCCAGATCCTTCAACATGAGAGTCAAGCCCTGCTAGTTCAAAGAAGGGGATTTTGTTCTTAAAAAGACAATTCCAAGTCAGCAGAAAGCCAAAGGCAAGTTCACCCCCAACTATGAAGGCCTGTTCCTAGTTCACAAAGTCATGACAGGAAGGGTGAAAGAAATCTTTACAGCACTCATCAACTCAGGTTAGGTAACGCACTATTATGTGTATCGAAAACTTTAACAAAGCAATGATAGCAATGATTGAAATGAAGAGAGGCCCTTAATTCCTCTACCATACAGTTAAAAGCATCCTCTTGCAAAACCCAGTTGAACCGATCACTTTCCCTCGAAAAGCCCGACCTAATGATCACGGCCCACAATGAATTGATACGTAGTAAATAAGATAAGGAAAATAAAGAGCGGATATAGGTTTAAAGAATGCACGAAAAAAAAAGCATGACCTCGTTGACATGGTGAAAATCCAAAAAGCCACTGTAAGCAAAAAGGTGGAGGCATGGCAGAACACAAAAAATGTTGACCTGGTGAAATCTATAAGAACACCATGGTGCAAAAGTAATAGTCTGGGATCGTAAACAAAAGAGCCGGGGTATGTTTAAATCCAAAAGCACAAAAGGAAAAATAGAGAGTGAGCAGCAATAAGGGAATGAGTTTAGCTGTCCAAGGTGATCATAGGCCATAAAAAACCAAATAAAAGCAAAATGTTTTGAGCCTTTATCCCTCCCTTTCAAATATCCCATAACCAAGCCCACATTACAGTCCAAAATAAAGACCTTTTAGATCGATTATTGCTATCATTGCTATCATTGCCCTTTAAAGGAAGATGATTACACTGGAAAATGTTCTATCTAGCAGAAATTCTAACGTAACTCTAGGTTCAATGTCAAAAGTAACATCAACAGTCTTCAACTAAAGTAGCAGCTTCAGTCAGCAATAGATTTCAACATTAATCGTTCTTCCAAATCAAAGCATTAAACATTCCTGTTCTCATTAGGCAAGGAGTCATCTTTATCAGCATCAACGAGAGAAATCAAGAGAAAATGCATGGCCTGAGGACATAGTGAAAAACCTCTAGGGCACTATGGGTAAAAGAGTAGGGTCATGGCAAGATACAAAACGACCGACACAGTGAAAATCCAAAAATGGGCGTTGACGTGCAAAAATGGTAAAACTGGCATCCGTGAAAACCCACAAGGGCACTGGTGGCAAAAACGGTTCAAATGAAAAAAAAGAAGAAGAAAAAAGAAATGGGTCAGTTCTCCAAATCAGCAATCCAAGTAACAGCAACAAAACAAGCATCAGTGAAACAGCAAAGTCTCATGCCTCAATAATGGGTCAAGGGGTGCCAAATAGTGGAGAACCTGCATTGGTAACAAATTTCTAAACTCAGCATGACAAAGTAAGGAGCACTAATATCATAAGGGGCATCTCCTGAAGCTTTCTCAGGTGCTAAGGTGTCTTCAAACACAACACTTTGATGCCATAGCCAAGAAAGTCCGGTAGCCATCTATCCAGATCGTAGTCAACTAGAGCAGCCAACAGAGTTGGTCACAACAGACCGAACCATGATCCTGCCAGAGATAAACAATGGGGCAACAACCCACCCTCGTCCTCCCAATCAAACAGGAAGCAGTCTCCCAAGAAGCTCCCGATCAAAGACGGATCAATGTCCTCTCCTTCAAATCCCAATGCAAGAGAGTCACACGCACGAAGTAGTTTCCCATGGCGCCCCATGCTTAGTTTTGCTGAGAAGTATCCCAACTAGCAACTCCACCACAGGCCTCCTCAAAAAGCTACCTCAACCTCAACCTTAGCAATCAATTCTGGCAAGGGCAATCTCAAAATCTTCAACAGCCTCATCTGGGGTATCTTCCATAGCAGCCCTAGTGAGGCCACCCTCTCCTCATTAGTAGCACTAGTTCTCTACTCAATCAAAGCAAATTTTGTTATTACCTCCGGCGTAGATCATTGTCTCATGCATCAACCTCCTAAATAAGCCCTTACTCAAACTCAACATCAATTAATGTCATCATCCGAGCATGCCAATCATCCCTATTAGCCCAGGCATCAATAACAGTAGTCCTCTCCTCAACCAAAGTAGCTCTCGTTATCGTCAATTCAACTTTCAATCATACCTCCTCAACTCTAGATTCAGTCAGCAAGGTAACCTCTCTCGCGTCAATCATCCTGAAGGTAAGATAGAGGAAAAAGGAAAAAATAAGAACTCATCAACCTAAAGAATCTGTAAGAGAGAGAGAGAGAGAGAGAGAGAGAGAGAGAGAGAGAGAGAGAAGAGAGAAGAAGAAGAAGAAGAAGAAGAAGAAGAAGAAGAAGATGCACAAAAAAGAAAAAGAAAAAAAAAAGAAAAAAAAAGAAGAAAATAATCTCAAGTTTCAAGTTGAAATGAATTTTCTACACTGTTCTTTCAAAAAGTTTCAACTTTCAACTTCAAATGGTTTTTCTAAACTTTTTCCTTTAAAAGATTACAAATTTCAAGTCAAGATAAATTTTCTAAGTCAAAAAAGATTTCCTAAACATTTTACTTTAAAAAAAATCAAAGGTTTAAAGTTTCGAGATAAAATGAATTTTCTAAACATTTTGCTTTAAAAAAAAAACTTCGAAAGTCTCAAGTCAAAGGGAATTTTCTACATATTTTTGTCTTCAAAGAAAAATTTTGAGTCAAAATAAATTTTCTATACATTTTGTCTTCAAATATTCAAATTTCAAGTTAAAATGAATTTTTTATACATTTTATCTTCAAAGAGTTCAAATTTAGAGTCAAAATGAATTTTCTATACATTTTGTCTTTAAAAATTCAATTTTCGAGTCAAAATAAATTTTCTAAATATTTTGTCTTCAAAGTTCATAGTTTCAAGTAAAAATGAATTTTCTACACATTTTTATCTTTAAAAAAAAATCAAGTTTCGAGTCAAAATAAATTTTCTACATATTTTCTCTTAAAAAATTTCAGTTTCAAGTCAAAATGAATTTTTTACATGTTTTATCCGGGTGCCAAATCAAAATAGTTTCTAAACTTCTTCCTTTTAAAAGTTTATCTCAAAATCAAAACATTCTATTTCCAAAGTTATTTCAAAATCAAAATACAATGGTCATGTCAAAATCAAACCTCAAAAATTTTCAATCAAAAGTCATCTTAAAACTTTTCTAAGCTTCTTCTTCACAAGGTTTCTATTCTAATCAAGTTTCAAGATTTTTAAAAAAATTTTCCTCTAAAAAGTCTTCTTCAAAATCAATTCTCAAAAATTCTCAAGGTTTCAATCCTAAAAAATTCTTCCTTCCAAATTTTTTTATCAAATTCAAAGTTTTCTAAATCCCAAAATCCAATTTCAAAAGTTTCTTAAGTGTTTCCCTCAAAGGTTTTATCCAAAATTTCATTTTTGAAAATTTTTCTAAGTTTTTTCTCTAATAGTTTTAGGGTCCCTCAAGTTTCTCGGGGCCTTCTTTGCCAAAAAGGCCCCACATTAAACTGTTTTATCTCTTTTTTCCTTCAAAAATATTTTATTTCAAAATTTTCAAAATTTGAAAAGTTCTTTCCAAGTTTCTCAGGGTCTTCTTTCCCAAAAAGGCACCACTCTCAAGGCTTTCTTAACTTTTTCCTTCAAATTTTTTATTTCCAAAATACTTTTCTGGCTTTTTTAACTCCTTCCTTCACAAATAAAAAATAAAAGAGGTTTCAGTTCAAAATCATTTCCTCAGTTTTTCAAAAACTTTTTCCTTAAAAAAAAATGTTTAATCTTAAAAGCATTTTTTCAGGTTTCTCGAGTTTTATCCTTTAAAAGTTCCATTCTAAAAAAAAATTAAAAAATTTTCAAAACTTTCTCCGCAAAAAGTGTTATTCCAACATCGAATTCTAGGTTTTCTAAACTCTTCCCTTAAAAGTTTCATTTCAAAATTCTAGATTTTCAAACTTTTTCCTCAAAAGTTTTATTCCAAGTTTCAAAAGTTTTCCAAACTCTTTCAACTCAAATCCAAGTCAACCTATTTCAGAAAGCGATTTCAAAATCATTTTAAATAATCAACTTCAATTTCAAATAATAAACTTCAAATTTCAAAATCATTATTGTCAATTTCAATGTGTCAATTTCCAAAGCCCTGAATCTCCCTAAAGGAGTGTCATTCCAAAATTATTTTAAAATCAAATTTTCAAAACTCCAAAATTTCAAAAAATCTAGACAATCCAATTTTCAAACTCAAAATTCAAAATCCCAACTTCTCCAATCTTAAAAAAATTTTCAACTTCAATCCTACCGATTGCCTCGTAGTCAACTAGGACCTTTACTTTATCGTATTCTGTCTTCATCAAGCAAAGACAGAAAAAGATAGGCAATTGTAAGCACCCTATTTTTGCCCGCTCGATAATCTCCGGCCCGACCGACTCACATTCAAACTGACACAGATACATTTAAGCCCAAATCAATTTTTGAAACTCAATCCAGTCAAACGATCACTTTGTAGGCTCGTCGGGCCCAACAGAGGCAAAATGATCAAAATGCCCTTGTGGCATTGCTCATCTAATTCCAATTGGCACGTCTTCCTAGAGACAGTAAGTCCCTTTTTCGACCTCAATTCTAATTCAAATTTCAAATCCAATTCCAATCCAAATCAGATTTGGCATGTCTTCTGAGAAAGTTAATCCCTCAAACATTAAGTTCATCCAGTTCAGCACGTTCTCCGAGAACACTCCTCAAAATGGTGAGTCCCTTCAAACCTGTCAACCAGGATGAAACCCAAGTCCTCGAGATGGTAGAACGGTACATTTCTGGCGCCTGCTAGCCCGCTAATGTAGAATGTATGTTATTCGGCATCTCTTTTGAGAATGTTAATTTCTCATACGATAAGTCCATCCAGTAGCTTCCTAAGATCAAGTAGTCTCTGGAATGAACACACCTCGTCAGAGTAGCGAAAACACTGACGAACATCGCAACCGTCAGAGTAGCAAAAATACTCGCAAAAAGGTCAACATTGAGAATTGGTAATAAAACCCCTATGTCACGAGACTAAAATTCGCCTTTTGGCCATGACACGTTTATCAGAGGATGAGATATCTTTGGAAACCAACTCATCACACACCATCAGAGTGACAGAAGCAATCAAAACTCGGGTCAACATCAGTGCTTGCTAGCCCACTCCAGTGAAAAATGACCAAACTACCCCTTGGACCTTTTTCGACACGCTTCTCAAGAAAGTACCTAAGTCCTCAGAGTAGTAAGTCTAGCTGTCCAAGATTGTTCCAAAGACAATCTGACTTGTTCAAGTACCTTCCAATTGATTCCGGTTCAATTCCAGGACCATCTAGTCAAAATGACCATTTTGCCCTTAGGTATTCGACTGCCTCTAGGAACCACACCGGCTTTGGGTATCAAACTGGTTACCTCCTGAGAATACTTTTAATAGTATTCTCAACCATCTAACACCTTTTCAGATCATTTCGAGTCTATTTTGGCAAACCCGAGGCAAAATGAACGTTTTGCTCCTAGTGGGCTGGTCGCTTTTTCTAACCACACCGGCTTTGGGTATTAAACCGGTAACCTCTCAGAACACTTTCAATAGTTTTTCTAGCCTTCAAGCCTTCTCATGAGTCACTGCGAGTTCATTCCGGTGTTTTTCTAGTTTAATTGACTATTTTGCCCTTCGCAGTCCGGTCGGCCTTTTCAAACACTCTAGCATTACTTCTTAAGCCAGTTACCTGCGAGACACTCCCTTGAGGTTTTGCCATTCATTCTCGGTAGAGTCTAGTTACTCGGGTCCTTCCAGACCATTCTCGGACTTTCCAGAGTCACTCCTAGAGGAGCCAAGCTAGAAATTGCTTGGTAGTCACTAAGACAGGCGCCCAAATCTTCTGCCTCATGTAACAAGGGTCAAAGATACGTTTATTGTCACCCTATAAACTTCCTTAACTGGTTGGTGCCACTAGTAGTGGGGTCTATGTGAATTTAAGCCTGGCCCCACTACAATAGGCACTAGGTCGGTTTCAGTTGCCTATAATTATAGACCCTCCCCCTGCGTGAAAAGGGTCCCCAAAATTAGTCCAAAAGCTCTGTTTTTTGAAATTCAGAGCTCAAAGTCTCTTCAAACCCTAGCCTCCATACACTCTATACACTTAAACACAAGCCTCCAAAGCCTCCATTGAAGAGTTAAGGTGCTGCAATTCCTAGGTTCTCAAGCTCAAGTAAAGCAAAGTAAATAAAACAAGCAAAGCAAGGAGAAGACAAGGTAGGCTTTCGATTTACGTTTATGTATTTCCCCCTTCTATCTTCTTCCTCCTAACCCACTAGGGTTTTCTTCTATTTTAATCCCCCATCTTCTACCTCCTTTTCTTACATGCTTAAAATAAGGGACTTATCGGTTCATGCCTAGGAAGAATTATTGAAGGTAACCGTGTCAGGGGCTTTCTTCAAATTCGACCCTTAATGATGTGGGTTCAGCCCCCTTGATTATGTGGTGAAACCTAATCTTGTATGTTCACGACTCTTTTTGTATTGAGCATATCATATTCATACATTCATTCAAAATTGTTTTAAAAGTTGTTGTCCAAACTTGCATCAAAGTGGTTTTCAAACTTGCATTCAAAATCTCTTTTTCAATATTGTTTTCAAAATCACAGTCTTGAAGTGATTCTAGTCATTCCATGGTTAGGGTTGTTTTAGAAAGTGTCATATTCATTGTGACCATCAAGGTCCATATTTTGGGGTGTAAACCCTAATTGTTTTTATCAAACACTACAATCTTGAGATGATTTTAGTCATTCCATGGTTAGAGTTGTTTAAGGAAAGTGTGATATTCAATGTGATCATATTGCACTACAAGAAATTTGACATTTAGCGAGGAAAGTATTAGCGAGGGAACCAAATTTGATGCTAAAGATACCTTTTTAGCATGGAAAACCATGATTCCTCGCTAAAGTCTTCAAATGACTATATTTAGCGACAAACCAAAAATTTTGTCGCAAATACTTGTTACAAAATCTTTGATGAAAAATATTTTTTCGTGGGATGTGTGACGGGAGAGTGAATTTGCAAGGAAAAGTAAAATTCCTTACGAATGGTGATTCGAGAAAAAGTATTAGCGAGGGGTCGAATAGATCGTCGCTAAAGGTTTTGAAAAAATTATTATGGCATCAAAAGCATCTAGTTGCAAAAAAAACTTCAATACTTATTGGCGTCAAATTGTGTGCTCGTTGCTGATTCTAAAGGTATAAACCTTTCGCAAGGCATACTGTTCCTCACTGGACGTATAATATAAAGACTTTAGCGAAGAACTAGTAGGCTCCTTACTAAAAAAGTAATCAATATCTATTATGGTGACAAAATACAAACTTCCTTGCTAATGGTAATCACAAAAATAATTGGTAGAAATTTTTTGTTTGGCGAGAAAAATTTATTAGTGAGGAGACATAAATTTCCTTGCTAATGGTGGTAAAAAATTAGTCTTTAGTAAGGAAATTATAGATTCCTTGCTAAAAGGACCAACCAGTTTTTAAGGGCATGATAATTAAGACTTTATATGATATGTGACTATGACTAATTTTAATACATTATTTCTATTTATAAAATATTAGTATAGTACTACTACCCCTGCTTTAAAAAATTACTATTTATTTTGACATTTGTGAAAACTAATTATAAATAAATATGTAACTAGCTTGTCTGTCCCTTTTTATGTAAATACCAAATTATTTGGCATTTTGACTTAATAAATTATATTATATGATCGCCTCCAAGATATGCAATAGAAAGACCGCAATCGAACGGTTGCGATGTAGTCTACTCGGAAGGTCCAAGGTCGATCCGCAGGAAAGACAGTTGTTGTCTAAGAAGAGAACCTACGTTCGACATAGCACAAGCACAGAAACCAAGAACAACTCCAAAAGGAAAAGTGAAAAAAAAAATTATTTGAGTCGTGTGAAATGGTTATTTGTATTTAAACCAATGCAGAGAGTTGATATTAAAACCTAAGTAAAGACAATCTTGGCTCGGAAAAATCCAGCGACTGAGTATTCGTTAAACCCACAAGGTATTGAATGAACTCAATTCATTGGTGACAACTCACACCTTTCAATTGGAAGATTTCGCATTTAAACCCAATAAAGATTCTCTCTCTTCATTCAATGTTTGAAACATTACATTCCATAGCATTCATATCAGGGATTCAAGCAGAGTCCATGCAGTAACGTAAGACATGAACCCACCAGAATATGATCACAAAAGCAGGGTTTCTGGATAAAAGAATAAACAAGAGATGATCTATGAATTAACTGATATAACAATAATTGCCCGATGTAATACCTTATGTGACTACTCGAAACCTTAGTTGCCTTCTCGTTCGTCGCCAAGAAGATGATTAGTTACCCATAACGATTAGAGACATAACGTGTAATGGAAAAGAATACTCTCAAACTTATATTATAACTTGATCTCTGAATTATTGAATTGTATATGTTCAAGAACAAAAAAATAACAAGTGTCTTCCCAAAAGCTCTCAAAAACCACTCTATATTGCGTAACCCTAACAAATTGAAAGCTTGTCTTTTTATAGGTATTTAGCTGATAAGGAAATAAAAAATTAGAATCAAATCTCGCGCTCGATCGTCAGGACGCTGGATTTTTGCATCCTGATAATAAACCAAAACTAGATATCCTCCATTCTGGTCGTCAAGATGGAACAATCCAGTGTCCTGACAATGGTGCTCTCTTTTTTACAATTTTTCTTCATCTCGAATCTGGGCATCAGGATGATCCATCGCTGCATCCTGATGATAGTTGGGGCTGAACTTTACTTCCAATCTGGATGTCAGGATGCTCAGAAGCTGTGTCCTGGCGATGAGCTCTTTTTGAGTTTGTTGCCTCCACTAGTCGTCGGGATGATCCGCAACTGTGTCCTGATGATGCTCCTTTAATAGCTTCACACTTTTGCCTCTCTTTTACCTCGAAAACCTACAATAATGCTAAGAAGCCAATCAATACCAAATAACTACTAAACAACCAGCCATATAGCTCCTTCAGGCCAAACAAAAGCTACTTAGAAGGTTAGGATTACACTTTTACAGTGAAACCACACCCCCCAAATTGCATTTTGCTAGCCCCTAGAAAAATAACACTATATAAATAACAAAAAGGATAGTTCCCCACTTTTGTGAAAATCCCGAATGCACTAAGCATATGCATCATGTCTCTCAATCATCATGTATGCCCCCATTCATAGACAGTTAAATAGATAGCATCAAGAATACTCACCCCCAAACTTCAAAATTTCAATTCATTCTCATACACAATGCATACATAAGATTGCATCTCATCAAGTAGAAGTAACAAGTTAAGTGTGCATGATTCACCAAAGTACCATAAATGCCTCATTATGGACTCAAGCACATACATCCTTCAAGTTTCGATTTCAAAAACTCACCAGTCATTCACTCAATAAGAATTGAATCTCTAAGAACTCTCATGGATTACTCTTCTAATAGGAGTAAATGAATATGATCAATAAAAGCAATCCCATCATGAAGAACATAAATAATGTGCGGCAAATGACGTGACATAGCCTCATCAAAGAATATTAACGATGAGAATCAATCAATGCAATTAACACAAGAATTCACTAACTAAGTTCAGAAGGGCTGCACACTTCGAATCTACAAAGGCTTTTAATGGTCGTAGGGTTTAACTAAAAGAGAATGGACAACAAACTTGCCACGTTCTAGGGTACGCAAGGTGGACTCAACAATGACCTCTTCGTTCAATGCTCTATTTCATATCACCAGTTTCTCTCTTTTTTTTTTTTTTTTCTCTTTTTAAGCACTTCTTTTTCTTTTGTTTTTTTTCTTTATTCTTCTTTTTTTTTTTCTTTTTTTGGAAAAGAATTGAAGAGAACCATCCCCTTGAACTCTTATCAACAACACACTACCCTGTTTTGATCATTTACTTATGCAACGGGGCTGCCATATAGTGACATGAGGTTCTGACAAAACACCCAACTGGCCGTTTCTCTGTTGTGACTCAAACTGGCAATGGATAAGGTGCATTCAAGTGATTACTTCAATGATATCGGGTGAACTAAAACCAGTGTCATATCTAAAGTGCGCAAAACTCAGAATTCTAACATGTCAATCACGTCAATCAATTCTCACTAAGTGAATCAAAGTCAAACATAATGAGGTTATTGAATAGGAGATATGCAGAACAATTTTACCTTGAGTAAACGTAAAGCACTTAGAAAGACGATACAAAGCCCAAGTGTGTGAATGCCCATAGCTATCCAACCAAGTATCGAAGAATGCAAATCACAGGTTATAGTGAATATTCCACTGAAGACTCCTCTAATGGAAAGTATTGTATTGAAATATGACAATAGATAGGGCATGTTCACCAGCTTAAATTCAAAAGTGTAAGGCGAGAATTCTAACCTATTGAGAAAATTGTATTAGGTTCTGCTTACTTGGTAAACCATTCAGTAATATCATAGCAACCAAAAAGACATATAAAAGATTTGTCAGCAAGGCAAAAGTTAACCAAAACGTGTAATTTTTAGATTAGGATGATGCACATGTATAATGAAAGGCAACCTAAACTCTATACCTCCCCAATGACTGTCTACTCTTCCTCATCATCTGCTTCAATATCTTCCTCCCCATCCTCATCTTGCTCCTACTATTGACAAGCCATTAGCTTGTCTATCTCTTTCAACATCTCTGCCTACTCACTCTATTGATCTTTAAACTTATTTTGCTGCTCCTCTAACTTATCAACTCGCCCCAGGATGCCCTGCTGGAATTCCCCAAACTCATTCTTTTGCTCCACTAATTTCTCCTCCAACCTTGTCAACTTCTCAGTTTAGCGGTCCATTCGTAGGTTTTGCTGCTTTACCATTTGAACCAGGCTGGTAAGATCAGCATTGCTAGTCAACCCCGTCTGTGACGATTGTCCCTTTGAAGATGTCCCAACCCGTTGTTTCTTCCTATTTAACTTGGTTTGTTGAGCCTTAGACTTGTTAATGGATGCTTTGTCAATTGGCTGCTGAGTCAATTTCTTGAACAAGAAGGCGGACTTAGCCACATTGGCCTTAGCAAAGGCCGTTGTGAGCAAGCATGAAAATAGGATACCGGTCATAGGTTCCCCCAACCGGTGGCTGTCATATAATTGGTACCACATGTACAATGGAAGATCAATGGACTTGTTTGTGCCTATAACCCATAGTAATTTCCCCCTCGTTCTGCTTACCTCTGAAGTTCGGGCAATTGGAATCAAACTGTAATAGGACCACAAGTGTAAAGGTAGGTAAATGTCCTTTAGTGCATTTTGCCCCACAAAATTCTTCTTTTCTGCCCACCTCTCTCATTCTTTAAAAATTTTAGTCGCCACCACTGTCATATCAATCTTTTCATCAGCTGAGTCTTTGAATTGGGCATTGCAGACCCTCTCCAACTGATAGATCTCGGCAAAAGTGTCTGGAGTTATGACTACAACCTTGTCCCTTACCCAAGACTCTATTCGCTGGGCCCTGGGTGTGATGCTCATCTTGGAAATATTTGCTAGCCATTCGCCACACAATATAGCCACTGCACCTCTAGAAAGTTAGCAAATTTCTTCAGCCTCGCCCCTCAATTTCATCCTTCCAAAGGTACAGTTCATCTCGGAAGGCCACAAGATTGATCCCTCTCTTGCGGACAAGTTTCTACCTTCTCCAAACCTTGTTGTACCCCTTTTGGCAATCTTTTGTTTTAAAACACTCTGCATCAAAGTCAAGTGGGGCAGTAGCTTCGGAACGAGACTGAGTAAATGAGACAATAGCTTTGCTCGCAGTATCTTTCTTGGCCTTGTCTTTGGCCCTGGTTCTCTCAGTCATGTTGTTCCCTAACTAAGAACCCCAAATCATCCCCAAACAAGAGAAGAGTTCAACAAGTTAATTGGAAATTAATATGCGCAAATGGATGGTTAGCAACGAGGAAAAAACATTAACCATTCAATTGTAAACAACCCCATCAGCTCACCTAATTCCCAAAATAACCCCCAATTGCATATTGTAAAGTTAAGGGTTACGGAGTTAGCTCTTACAAAATCCTGGCCAATAATCGACCCAAAAGACTCAACAAATAACCATCAACTTGAACACAAACAATCCCCAAAATCAATTACAAAACAAAGCAAACGGAAAGTAATCCATGTATATAAGGTTCAAATTCAAGCCAACTCCCCACATACCCATTCGAGAATGAATCAAAACAACCCAATCAACCCATATGAAACACCACAACGAAACCCTAATTTGATCAAAGGCTACTTAGCAAAATCCGAGTGTGAGTCGGCGAAAAGAAGGAGTAAGACATGAAACTAGAATGCGAAGAGGAATTACTTAGATGGAGGCTTCGAGACACCTAGAGAAGATTCAAGGTTGAATCGCCGCACTAGAGCCCTCAAAGACGCAACTCTCCCTCTCTCGAATGAATCTCAGGCAACAAAAGAAAAGAAAGCCCCAATTTGTTCAAATAAGGGCACGATCGTTAGGACGATGATAAAGCCGATCCTAATGTTAAAATAATTTGGCCGAAGAGCCCACGGGTCATCAGGACGGTTTTGAATCACGTCCTGATGCTAGGCTAAGTAATGGGAGCATAACTCTCGGCTCGTCAAGACGACACACTTGGGCGTCCCAATGCTTTGAGTAACAAAGAGTTGTTCTGGGCATTAGCTCTCGGCTCGTCAAGACGAGACACTTGGGCATCTCAACGCTTTGATCAATAAAGAGTTGTTTTGGGCATAGCTCTTGGCTCGTCGGGACAAGATACTTGGGCATCTCGACGCTTCGATCAACAAAGAGTTGTTCTGGGTATCAGCTCTCGACTTGTCAGGACAAGACACTTGGGCATCCTAACACTTCGACCAACAAAGAGTTGTTATGGGCATAGCTCTCGGCTCGTCAAGACGAGATACTTGGGCGTCCCTACGCTTCGACCAACAAAGAGTTGTTTTGGGCATCAGCTCTCAGCTCATCAGGATGAGACACTTAGGCGTCCCTATGCTTCGACCAACAAAGAGTTGTTTTGGGCATCAGCTCTCGGCTCGTCAGGATGAGACACTTAGGCGTCCTCACGGTCTGAGAGTAAAATTGACTCTAACGTGAAAAGGATAAAAGAAAGGAAGAGAAGATGAAAAAACGCAATAAAAAAATAGAAACCCCCCCCCCCCCCCCCGGGGCCCACTGGAACCGAGCACGAACCATTGGGTGGGAAGACAAGCAAGGAAGAATAGATGCGTCATGACACACCAAAAAAAATAAATAATAAAAATAATAAAAATAATAAAATTAAGGACAAAAAAGAAGGAAAAAAAAAAAAAAAAAAACAAATGCGAAAACCTAAGATACAACAAAAAGAGGAGATGGGCGGGGACTACTCGTAAGGGGGTGGGTCATAAAGACCTAGACTCTTCACTTCTCTCACAAAACCCTCAAGATAGGGTTTTAGGCAATGGCCATTGATCTTGAATTCAGAGCCAATATCGGGATTATAAACAATGATGGCCCCATGGGAAGCAACATCCCGTATAAGAAGTGGACCAGTCTATTTGCTGTGGAGCTAACCCAGAAAGAGATGCAAACGGGTGTTGTATAAGAGGACCTTCTGACCGACATGGAAGGTCTTTGGTAAGATGTGTCAGTCATGCAAGGTCTTCATTTTAGCCTTAGCAATACGGGCATTTTCAAACGCATCATTTCATAATTCCTCCAATTCAGATAACTAGAGTTTTCGAAGGGTTCCAGTGTCAGCTAAACTCTCATTGAACTGTCTAATGGCCCAGTAAGCTTTATGTTCGACCTCAACCGGAAGGTGACTAGGTTTACCATAGACAAGCCGGTAGGGAGACATTCCTAATTGCGTTTTGTACGTTATTTGGTACACCCAAAGCAGATCAACTAGTCATAAAGATCAATCTTTTCGTGAGGGATTTACGATTTTTTGTAAGATTTGCTTGATCTCTCTATTGGCCAATTCCACTTGACCACTAGCTTGGGGGTGATATGGAGTACCAACTTTGTGCAAAACCCCGTCTTTGCGTATCAAAATCCCAACGGACTTGTTGCAAAAATCCTTACCACTAATGATGGCGCAGGGCATGCCAAAACGTGAAAATATGTTTTCCTTAAGGAACTTCACCATAACAGGGTGGTCATTAGTGAGAGAGGCAAGTGTCGCGCCCAGATTTTTCGCACTCGAGGAATACTCACTCAAGCGGAAAAAATGTTGTACTCTCTCGTTAGAACTCACCCTCCTAGAAGAATGAGTGCGACTAGGTTTGAATTGAAAATAGGTTTGAATAAAGGGCTTTTGAAAAAGATTCGGAGTCGCCACCTAACTTGATTAAGGTGAGTTAGGTCACCTAAAAACTAAGAATAATCCGAAGACTACACTTAGGATTTTTGGAAAACGATTTTGAAAAGATCTCCTCAAGAGAGGGGTTTTAAAGAAAATAGGTTGTTTGGCAATCTTTGAAAAATATTTAGCCCTTTTTAGAAAAATAACTCCTTTTGGTCTTTGAAATCAGTGATCCTAGGTTCGGAGGTTGGTTACGTGTAGGGAAGACGCACTAAGCTATCACCCTACCCCGCCCTTTCGGTACCTACATGTCAATTTACCCTAGATTCACCTATGAGAGTCTTGAATTAACAAATGGTCGATCCTATTCACTTTAGAAAAACAATGTTTGAAAAATATGATGCATGATATGCAAGTGCAAGATGAGAGAATTGGAAAATAGAAATTGATTTGAAAAGAAATTAATTTGATTTGAAAATAGATTTGAAGAAATAGAATTGAAACTGAAAAGTTTGAAAATTGAAAGTAGAAATTGGAAGTTTGAAAGTAGATTGGAATTTGAGATTTGAAAAGATTTTGGAAACCGCACCCATGAGGGTGGAATTGAAAGTTTGAAAAGTATTGTGACCGCACCTATGGAGGTTGCCTACGTATCCCTTTGGGGGAATCAGGTCAGTCGTAGTTCGGACCAGAGTCTGATTGAAAAGAGAAGAGTGGATTTGAAGAAGGAGATTGAATTGGAAATTGAATTCAATTTGGAATTGGAAGAGGAGATTGGAAATTGAAATTGAGAAAATTGGACTTTGATTTGAAAAGATAGATTTGGACTTGTTTTGAAAAAGAGAAAGATGAAGGTTTAGGAAACCTAGACTTAGGAAAAGCTTGACTCGACTTGGAAGGTTTAGGAGATTAGGAAAGGTTGGATTTAGGAAATGTTTGAATTAGGAAAGTTTCAAATTAGAAAAGTTTCATTTTTGGAAAGTTTTGAAATTAGGAAAGTTTGGAATTTAGGAAAGTTTTAGGTTTAGGAAAGTTTTGAAATTGGAAAGTTTCGAGCTTAGAAAGTTTTCGAAAAAGGAAAGGTTTTTAGATTAGGAAAGTTCCCAAATTAGGAAAGTTTTGAAAATCAGAAAGTTTTGAAAATTGGAAAAGTTTGAAAAAAGAAAGTTTTTAGTTTAGGAAATGTTTGAATTAAGAAAGTTTCAACTCAAGAAAGTCTCAAATTAAGAAAGTTTTGAATTTAGAAAAGTCTTAGATTTGGAAAGATTTGAAGTTTAAGAGAGTTTAGAATTTAGAAAGTTTTAGGTTTAGAAAGATGGTTTCAAATTTAGAAAGTTTTGAATTTGGAAAGATTTTAAATTTAGAAAGTTTAAGATTTAGAAAGTTTTTAGAGTTTGAATTTTAGAAAGTCTTGAAATTAGGAAAGGTTTGAATTTAGGAAAGGTTTGAAAGCTTATATTTGAAAAGTTAAGATTTGAAAAGAGGGTAGAATTAGGAAATGGTTGGATTAGGAAAGATTTTTATGTTCAAGTTTTGGAAACTTAAGATTTAGGAAAGTGAAAGTTTAGGAAACCTAGGTTTGGGGCAAGGTTTGAAAATCATATTTTTGGAAAGAAAATTAGGGTTTCCTAATTGTGGGTTCTAGGGCTTGACTTGGGCTTTAAGGAAAGAGTTTTTGGAAAGTGCGTTTTTGGAAACGAAGGTTTTCTAGAAGGAAATCCTAGGGAGGAGTTTTTGGAAAGATTTTTAGGAGAGATTTTTTAAAGAGAGGGAGAGTTTAGAAGGATTAAAAACATCTCACTTTCCTAAAGCAATCCTAGCCATAAGAGGACTAGAACCACTTTAGGAAAGTGGTTTTGAAAACAAGGTTTGAAAATATAGACTAAAAGGTCACTTTTTATATAACACTTTCCTAAAGCAACCCCAGCCTAGGATTGTAATTTTGAAAATATGTTTTTGAAAAAGAGCTTTTGATGCAATTTTGAAAACAAGTTTGAAAACAACTTTTTGAAAACGAATTTTGGAAGATGCAAGACTATGATATGCACAATGCAATTTAGGGTCGTGAACATACAAGGTTAAGGCTTCACCACATAATCAAGGGGGCCGGACCCACGTAGTCTTTGGTTAGACTAGAAGAAAGCCCCCGACACGGTGACTCTCCCATAGTCCAATCCTACACATGGACCAGGAATCCCCTTGTTTCAAGCATGCAAAGAAAGGGGGGGAAAGAGATGGGGGATTAAAATAGAGAAAACCCAAGTGGGTTGGAGAGAGAAGAGAGAGGGGGGGAAGTGCAGAAAATTAAAGAGAAAGCCTACCTTGTTTCTTGTTTACTTTGCACGCCGTGCAGTCTTCGGTTTTCGGTCTTCGGTCTTCGGTCTTGATCTTCACCTTCGGTCTTCAAGGATTGTCTTCAAGCTTTGAATGACTGTTCTTTAAGTCTTCAGAGAGTGGTTGAAGGCTAGTGTATGAGTGTATGGGAGAGTGTATGAGTGTATAGGAGGCTAGGGTTTGTGTATAGTGGCTAGGGTTTGGGAAAACCTAGGGAGGCTAGGGTTTTGGAGATGCTTGAGCTCTGTATATCGAAATATAGGATTTTTAGGTTAAGTTTGCAGACCCTTTTCACGTTGAACGAGGCTCTGTATTTATAGAGGGAGGATAAGCCTGGCGCCTGTTGTACTGGCGCCAGGGCAAAATTTATACTGGCGCCACTAAGAGTGGCGCCAGGCCATTTTTTGGCTTGGCGCCACTACTAGTGACACCAGCCATTTAGGAAACAATTAAGGTTGGCAAGCAACGTATCTTTGACTAGATTTGGGCGCCTGTACTAGTGACTACCATGTAAATTTTAGCCTGGCTTCACTAGGAGTGACTCCGGAAAGTCCGGGAATGATTTAAAAGAGCCGGGAATGACCCGGGAGGCCAGAAAGAAGCAGGAACACTTAAAATAGTGTCTTGGAGGTATTTGACTTGAAAAGTGAGGATTGGATGTGTCGGAAAGGTTGACCGAGCCTTTAGGGGCAAAACGATCAATCGGACTAGGAAACTGTCGGGGCAAACCCGGATTGTCCCGGAAAAAGACTTGGGATCTGGAAACATTATTTAGAATGTTCCCAGAGGTTTCTGGTTTGATTCCTAAGGCCGGCGTGGTCGGAAATGGAAACCGGCCCACTAGGGGCAAAACAGTCATTTTGTACCGGGTTTGCCGGAACTGAATCGGAATGGTTCGGAAAGGTAAAGGAAGGTCGAGAACACTATAAAAAGTATTCTCGGGACATTACCGGTTTGATACCCAGAGCCGGTGTGGTCGAAGAAGGAGACCGGCCCTCTAGGGGCAAAACGGTCATTTTGCACCGGGTTGGCCGGAACTAACTCGGAATGGTCCGGAAAGGTAAAGGGAGGTCGAGAACACTATAAAAAGTATTCTCGGGACATTACCGGTTTGATACCCAGAGCCTGTGTGGTCGAAGAAGGAGACCGGCCCTCTAGGGGCAAAACGGTCATTTTGCACCGGGTTGGCCGGAACTAACTCAGAATGGTCCGAAAAGGTAAAGGGAGGTTGAGAACACTATAAAAAGTATTCTCGGGACATTACCGGTTTGATACCCAGAGCCGGTGTGGTTCCCGGGGCATCCGGATGCCTAGGGGCAAAATGGTCATCTTGACCGAAAAGTCTCGAAAAAGGTCCTAAGGGTAGTCTGGTCATTTTTCACCGAAGTGAGCTAACAAACATGGGTATTAACCTAGGTTTTGAGTGTTTCCGCCACTCGGACGGGGATGAGTATTTCCGCTACTCGGACGGGGTTGACGATTTGAGAGTATTTCCGCTACTCTAACGGTTCTGTGAGTATTTCCGCTACTCTAACGGGTCTGTGAGTATTTCCGCTACTCTAACGGGTCTGTGAGTATTTTCGCTACTCTAACGGGTCTATGAGTATTTCCGCTACTTTAATGGTTGAGTATTTTCGCTACTCTAACGGTTTTGTGAATATTTCCGCTACTCTAACGGGTCTATGAGTATTTCCGCTACTCTAACGGTTGTGTGAGTAGTTTTGCTACTCGGACCGTCTCGAGGAATAAACTGTCTCGAGAGAGGGATTAGAAAGGGGTCTTACCGTCTCCGAAGAGACGTGCCTGGATTGGAACCGTCTCGAGGAATAAACTGTCTCGAGAGAGGGATTGGAAAGGGGTTTTACCGACTCCGAAGAGACGTGCCTGGGTTTTGAGTGTTTCCGCCACTCTAACGGTGTGAGTGTTTCCGCCACTCTAACGACTTTGTGAGTGTTTCCGCCACTCTGATGGTTTTGTGAGTGTTTCCGCCACTCTGACGGTTTTGTGAGTAGTTTTGCTACTCGGACCGTCTCGAGGAATAAACTATCTCGAGAGAGGGATTGGAATTGGAATAAGAAAGGACAATGCCCCTAAGGGCATTTTAGTCATTTTGCCTCTATTTGGGCCTGACAGGCCCGCGAAGCGATGGAAAGACGAAATTTGGACTAGAGGATTGGTTTCGATTGGAATATGTCCATAATGACTTGAAAACAAGTCTGGACGGAGTTTAGACTGTCGAGCGGTCAAAAATGGGGTGCTTACAGTAAGCACCTTAACCCACTTGGACCTTCATTTTACGTGGTTGTTTTATTGCAATTTAGAGTCATATGTTCAAAACATGAAAACAACATGTTCGTACACAGGAGGTAAGACTGCATAATCTTATGAAAATGTCTAAACCATTATAAGACTCTGCTGCATCTCTTTGAGAAATTTTGTATCTATATTGGATTAACTTATAACTGTACAGGCAGAACCAACCCAACCTGGCTTGGGCAGAAACGAGGAACCGACCCAAACCAATCTTGGAACCGATAAAGATTGGCTAGGTTATGGGTTAGCCACCAACTCGAACCAAACCGACCCATGCACACCCCTAGGGCCATTCCCGAACCCAACCCGAACCAAACCAAGTCAAAATAGGTTACATTGTTTTTTAACCCAAGATTGGCGATTCATATAGTGGGTCACTACCTAACCCGACCTGTGAACACCCCTAGTCCAAACCCATAAAACCAAACTACTTTAAGTACCGGCTTAAAAAAAAAAGTAAAAAAAGTAACTATTAAACAACCGATCCATTTGAGTTATATGCGGGTCAACCTAACCGGTCGATTCTACAATTGCAACGATGCACTTTCGTATGTTTTGAACGAATAAAATTTAAAATAGGATTGATTCGGTAGGATTTGAAAAAGAAAAACGAAAAACCTTGAAATCCTTTGGCAATTAGTCAGATTACATGTGAATTGGAAATAATTAATTTTTAATTAGTAGATACTTACAACCTTGCCCTCCCTTTTTTTTTTTTTTTTTAATTATCTGACTAGCCTAATCTAGGGGCACTGTTGTCATCAAAATATTTTGCTTTTCGATTCCTCATTAAACAAATAAGAACAATTAAAATTATTTCTTTTAATTCTTGTAAATTAATTCCAAACACAAAAAGGGGATTATCTTAGAAACCCTTTCCTTTGCTATTTTGAAAATTACATGGTTCCAAACAGTGACTAAATTAAATTGGGTGATTTGTTTTCATAGGGTTTTTTTTTATTTAATTTCAAAATGTTATTCTTAAATTGGGTGTCTTGTGCGGCTGCCACCACCATATAAAGTGATCTCCTGCTCTTTCTCTGCCTATATCTCATAAGTTTCCTATGCTCTCTCCCTACTTGCACTCTCTCTCGCTGCCTATCTCTCACTCTCTCTCCCATCCACCACCAGAGAAGTCAACAATCGCCCCACCGCCGATCTCTGTACCGTAGGTGCTTCACTCTCTTTGTATTTTTTTATTTTTTGTTTCCCTGTATTTGGGTGTTGGATTTTTGTGAGTTGAGTTTTGAGGTGGTAGGGAGGGCCACCGAGGGGAGGAGGGTGTTGGTGGAGGGGAAGGTTCTAGTGGTGGTAGAGGGGAGGGTTATAGTGGTGGTGTAGGTTGGTTCTTGATCATGTCCCTGTTCGCTTCTTGACCGATAATCCAACTTCTCTGAGTCGCTTGATGTCGAGGAAGAGAGCTTTGGTCACTATCCCATCAATAGAGCTAAATAGTCATTTTCAAATGAGGCCAAGTTGGCTCTCGATCATGTCCAAAGCCAAAGATTTAATCAAGATTGTAAGCTAAAAAGTAGAGCTTTTGAGTTTCACAAATTTTTTCCTTTTTCATCTTCTTAATGAGATTTGTGATGCGTGTTGTGGATTGTAGTGGTGTTGGAGGGTTCTAGCTTTTGAGGTTTCTTTGTTACTTTTTCATTTTATTCTTTTGTTTATGCCTACTACTGATATTTCTAAGAGTATATGTACTGACTAAAGATAGGTAATGTCATATGTTGAACAAAAGGTAATTTCTTATAAATTACTCTCTAAATTGGAAGGTAATGCCTACACCCTGATTATTAGTTATTGTATGCCCCATATTTTGTTTGTTTCTTCCTCTCAATAATCTTATGAAAATTGGTTGGCTTGACTGGTAATACTTCATTGATTCATTCATGAATTGCGATAAGTTTAACATCGATAATATTATTGTTTTCTTATCCTAGTATATTATATGCTTCATCATATTTTATAATATGATTTGGAATCCAAATGGAACTGAACCCATTCATTTTACATTCTCTTTCTTTTGTAAATGATTGCCTAATTCATATTTTCTTGCAGATTTACTAAAATCACATGGTTGGGGTGTTGGAGTTTCTTTGCAATTTTTATATACTATGCTATCCTAGTAATGAGCATAGTTTCCCCTTTTCTTTAGCATTTTTTCTGCTTTATATGCTTTTTGCAATTGAATTGATCTAGATGTTACAAGTGGTAAAATGTATGTGGTGTTTTTAATTTTATTTGGACTCTGGGAAGATAACGCTTCTAGTAACATCTGATGTCCATCAAAGTGCATGATTTGTGATTATAACACACATATATATAGGTTTCTGAGCACAAATAGTACCTTGTTTATTTATCTATATTCATGTCAACTGGTTGAAGAAAAATCTTTATGCTTGCTTAACCTAGAGAACAAAGACAAACTTTGTTTTGTGAATGGCATATTAAAAGGAAGTGATATAAATTTTTAGTCATGAATTATGGAAAGGCTCATATTGTGCCGCATTAGTGTTCTATTTTGTTGGCTTTTAAAAAATTAATTGGATAATCTTTAGAAATTAAATCCTTAAACCAAACTATGCTATGTCATGAAACTGCTGGATAAGATACACGCACCTGGTTCCAATCAAAGGGAATAGAGACCTCATGGTCTTGGCTTCCAAACAATTTTGTCGTGACACGTGGAACATGTGTGTCTATTACCTAAACGCATATTGAGACGCTTCTAGGGTGTTGGCACAAGCTTAAACAAAGATAATGTCACAGAAAAATAGTAATCTCTTTTGATCTGGTAGCTAATCCTACACCAATTTTAAAATCTCACACCCACCTGGTCTTATATTCTTCCTTAAAATTTAATATAATTAGTTCAAAATCCATCAAATCTATGGCTTGCCCAACACTCACTCCTCCCGGGGCTCTACTGGACACCACTAAGGCACGTGGAGTTATCCATTCACATGGTGTCCCATGTTGGTTGGGCACTTGATCCCTGTTATCGTATCAGACTTCGTATTGGTGTTTACTTTTTTCTTTTCTTTCTACATTGCTGATTTACAGGACATTTTTGTTATGTTAAGATACCATAGCTGACAAGATAGATTTAATTGATTTACATGGAAAATCGTAACAGGTACATTTTGACCGTTGTGTTCATTACGACTACTTCTTAAAGTTGTATATCTAGTCTACTTGGGTACTATTTGTTGTGATCACTAAATATAATAACATGAACAAAATTAATGATCATTTTGTACAAACCATTTATTCTCCAATTTTTATTGTCTAACTACCATGCTGTAAATATTTATTTTATTTCATATCCCTTGTTTCTCTCTTATCGTTTTTATTATAAATAACATATATACATCATTAATAGTAATTTATTTCATTTATTCATGTAACGATATATTGACATGATATGGATTTCAAGATGAATAGGAGTTAGATGGAGATTCATAATAGAAGGCACCCTCAGTATATTAAAGGAGTAAGAGAGTTTCTCAAATTTGCAACTAATCATATCGAATCTGGGGAGATTACGATACCATGTCCATGTATTAAATGCAACAATATCGATGAGATGACTCCAGATGAAGTTGAGGAGCATATGTTCGCATGGGGGGTGGTTGTTGGGTATAGTCGATGGGTTGATTATGGGGAAAAGTATGATCATGAATGTAATGACAATGATAATGATCCTGTGGTTGAAGAAGGAGGCACTGGTGTGGATGACATACTAGAAATATCAGATGATGTGTGTTGTGAAAGATTCACAAATGATTGGCCAAGGGTGACTTCTGAGAGCTATGGTCCTGATATACCTAATGGATCCAATGGAGAAAGGAATAAAATTTTCAAGTTAATGAGCGAAGCGGAGCAAGAAATTTATAGAGGTTGTTAGAAGTTCTCTAAATTTTCTTTTATTGTAAAGTTGCTTCACATAAAGTTAATTGATAAGTGGAGTGACAAGTCATTAACAATGTTACTTAAGCTATTGAAGGATGCATTTCCTTCTGGGGCAAAAATCTCAAAAAACCATGATGAGGCTGAGAAAGTTATTCGAGACCTAGGCCTTGGCTATGAAAAGATACATATATGTAAGAATGACTGCGTACTATTCTGTAAGGAGTATAAATCTGCAGACAAGTGTCCCTCATGTAAAGCACCTAGGTACAAATTTAAAAAGGGAAAGGGTAAGTAGCTTCCTCATAAAGTATTGAGATATTTCCCTTTGATACAAGGCTAAAGAGATTGTTTGCCTCAAGGAAGATAGCTGCAGATATGAGACAACATAAGGGCAAATGAATCGAGGAAGATAGAGTATTGCGTCATCCTGCCGACTCTGAAACATGGAAAGACTTTGACAAAAAACACAATTCATTTGCTAGTGATCCTCGCAATGTTAGGCTTGGGTTGGCAAGTGATGGTTTCAATCCATTTGGAAACATGAGTACCTCATATAGTATGTGGCCAGTAATTCTTGTCTTGTATAATTTGTCACCATGGAAATGTATGAAGGATCCATTTTTCATGATGACTCTTCTTATTCTTGGGTGTAAGGCTCCTGGAATTGACATCGATGTGTTTTTACGGTCGTTGATAGATGAGTTAAAAGAACTTTGGGATACAGGTGTTGAGACTTATGATGCACCTAGTGAACAAAATTTTGAGTTACATGCTGCATTGGTATGGACCATTCATGAATTCCCTGCATATGCAATCTTGTCTGGTTAGAGCACTAAAGGGAAATTAGCTTGCCCGACATGCAACGAAGATGCATCTCATCAATAGTTACATCATGGGAGAAAGACTTGTTATATGGGACATAGTCGATTCTTACCGACAGATCGCCATTCACGGGAAAGTACGCATTCTTTTGATGGTAAGGTAGAATGTAGGGCAAGGCCAAAACTATTATTTAGAGATGATGTGATTAAACAATTGGAAAATGTGGTGCAGCCAACATATGGGAAGGTAGATGAACATGAAAAGATAAGAAAACAGTCTTCTACTTACTTGAATTGGTCAAAGCAGAGCATATTCTTTGAATTACCTTATTGGAAAACCCTCAAGATTCGCCACAATCTCGATGTCATGCATATTGAGAAGAATGTATGTGATAGTATCATCAGAACTTTATTGAACATTCAGGGAAAAACAAAGGACACATACAAGGCTCGACTTGATATGAAGGATATGGGGATAAGGCCTGAGCTACATCTAAAGCATGTGAATGACAAAATATACATCCCTTCTGCATCTTACACTTTCTCTCTGGCCGAAAAGAGGGGATTTTGTGAATTCCTAAGTTCAGTAAAATTTCCAGATGGCTCTGCCTTAGACATTTCTCGATGTGTGAGTGTCAAATATTGTCATATAACAGGACTTAAAAGTCATGATTGTCATGTCCTATTACAACGACTTCTTCCTATTGCACTTCATGGATATTTACAGAAGGATGTGTCTAAGACAGCAATTGAGATGGGTTTATTTTTCAAATAGTTGACATCCAAGACATTGAGTATAGATGTGTTACAACGACTAAAGAATGACATTATTTTTGTCTTATGCAAGTCGAAAAAAATATTCCCACCAGGTTTTTTTGATGTAATGATCCACCTAACAGATGAGGCACTACTTGTTGGACTAGTGTAATATTGGTGGACGTACCCCTTTGAAAGGTAGTTATCACAATTAACAAATACTTCTAAAATCTTAGCATTTTACTATTCGTCTTGAAAGTTTAGTGGGCTGATTGTATGTATTGATATGTTTATTAATAGTTATATGAAAATTCTAAAGGAGTATGTGTGTAACAAAGCTTGTCCTGAAGGATCCATTGCTGAAGGTTACATTAATATGGAATGCATGAACTTCTGTTCAATGTTCGATGTACTTTCAAGGGATTGAAACAAGGTTTAACAAAACTGAGCAAAACTACAAAGGAGATCCATTGGTTGAGCAAGCTAAAGGATTGCCTATATTTGCCCAAACTGCTCGTGGATTGGGAGCTGCACATTGTGAGGAGCTTAATTTAGAAGATCTAGCCAGAGTTCAATCATATGTCCTGAACAACTGTGAGGAAGTATACCCCTATATAGAGTGAGTCAACTACTAATAAAACTTTGGGTTTAATTTCAGTTTTTGAGTTCCATTTCCAAAATTCACATCCTATCTAAGTGCAAGTCATGTTTTATAGGAAACATAAGGAAGAGCTCAAGGGAGAAAGCAACCAAAACATAGAAAAGAAGCATCAAGACAATTTTCAAGCATGGTTTCTAGAACAGGTAAGGATTATAAGTCATGTGAAGCATTTCAGTGCATTTTAGTTACCCTCCCATTATATGCCATAATTTAATGATATATATTTTTGTACATTAATCTTATTCACATATGAAACCAGGTGACACAACAATGGAAAGAAGGCTATGAAGGTGTAGACCATCAACTTCTAAATTTGGCTCGGGGTTCTGATCTTGAAGTGGCACGATATAGTGGTTGCATAATTAATGGGCTTCGGTTTCATACTTAAGAATGCGAGAATCACCGTAATACCCAGAATTGTGGTCTAGTTATGAAGGGTGACCATCAAGGGCAGAGTATTGATTTTTACGGTGTTGTTATAGATGTTATTGAGTTGTCATATTTAGGTAGAAACCGTGTTACGCTTTTCAGGTGTGATTGGTGGGATGTTGGCAGGGCATCTAGTGTACTTGTGGATGAACACAACTTTGGTAGTGTACATATAACAAAAACCTAGTGTGCAAACGAGCCTTTTGTGCTAGCATCTCAGGCAGAACAAGTTTTCTATTTGAGTGACACAAGAAATGGTGCTAATTGACTAGTTGTACATAAGATATTTCCTCAAGCAGTATATGACATTCCAGAACAAGAAGGAGAAAAGGATAAGGAACATGAGCCATACCAAGAGGACGAGTCATATGGATTTGGCAATACAGTTGAGGTTATTGATCAACCCGTGATGATGCACAGAGATGACATGGACTTGGTACATGTTGATATCAATATCATACCAAGTGATGAGGAGAGAGAAGAGGATGAAGATTCTTTTATAGACGATGACAGTGAAATGTATGATGTTGAGTCCTCTACTAATGATACTACAGAGGGAGATAATATGTCAACAGATAGTGATACTGAGTAGTAGCAAATTACTTAAATTTTTGCAAATATGTCTTTTCCAATTCACTGAAATTAAATGGATCGATATTGGTGAAAGCTTTTTGGTCTTGTGATACTTTTATAGCTTGTTATGTATCAATAATTAGTGGTTTTCATATTACTCTTTAAATTTTATTGATTTGAGGTAGGTGTTGACTTATCATGCTTTTTTTCTTTAATTTATTGTCATTAATGCAATTCTTGTTAAACTAATTATAGCTGTTGTAGAAAAACTTACTATAGATGCCTACTAGAGGACGAGGTCGAGGTCGAGGTTGAGGATTGACTATATTAACACCTGCACCTGTAAGATCGTTAGGATCCACCCCTAATTTAGAGCCAAGTTCATATATTAATCCACAGTCATCCGAGACTATGGAACATAGCACATCCATGACACTTGGTATGTGTTATAGCATAATGAATATGTTTACATGGCATAAATTGATAAAAAAAATATCCACTTTTTAATTATTGAAAGCATTTTTTGACACATCTATATAATAAAGTGGCTCAGTTTTTGAATCTTTGATAGGACATTTGTCCTCCATGGCATACATTTTGTATTCATTTTTATTCAATGGCTTAGACTAATAGCTGAAAATGTGTTAAAGACAAAGTTTGATCTAAATGTTTAAAACATATAAGATACTTCGATCAACGGCTGGAGTCCATTTTCTACGCCTTTTACACATTCGCTCAGGAACATGACATTAGTGGTCCCACACTCCCACCATGGCTAACCCAGCAAAACCACCATGGCTACCTTCCCCCCTTACCATCAGTTTGCCAACCCATCATCTAACCTCTCTACCATTCGATCTCCATGAAAAGAGCTTTGGCCGTCATCGTATCAGTAGAGGCGGACAACGATTCTCATTCAAGGCTGAGTCGGCTCTCGAACGTGTCCAATGTCGAAGATTTAAGTCAGATTGTAAGCTGATAATTATGACTTTTGAGTTTTAAAAATTTTTTTTTTGGTCTTTTTAATGAGATTTGTGATCTATGTTTGATTATGTATGTGCCCTTTGGACGCTTGCTTTCTTTTTTATGTTATTAAAATTATATTTTGCTTCACTTGATTTTCGTTTTTTCATTGAAACCCTCTCTCTGTCTCGCTATTTTTTTCGTTCTTTTTCCTATGTTCTCTTTTATCTTTTCTCTTTATTGTGGATTGCAATTTAGAAAACATCTTTCTGCCACCCATTTGATTGAACGAATAGGATGCAACATTTGTAAAAGAACCAAAAGTAGGGCATCACTCAATCATAGAGAAATTTGGGGTTGGGTTTTTGCGAGAAGTTTGCTTCTGAATTATAGTTTTGAGGGCATAAAATTGGTGGATACCATGTTATTTTATCATGAGAATCTGAGCCTGTAAGAGTTTCTCTTCTTCTTCCCCTCTATTCCCTACTTCTGTGTGTTTGAACTATCTCTTTTTCTCTCTCACATGCACACATATTCATGTGGTTTTCCTCCCACCGTTTTGCACTCAACACCCGTTTTGGCTTGCATCACATACATGTCACATACCAGTAAGACCATTTAAAAAGAAAATACATTTAAGGCTAATTCATGGACAAAAGTTGCTTTGATCCATTTAGAGAATAACCAAAATTTATGTCTAATTGACTTTCTATTCATTTTTTGTTAGTCCTTAGTTTTATTTTCTACATTTTGGAGGTGACTAACTATTTGTTTTTTATTCAGAATTTTTCAAAATAGAAACTATCTTACATGTTTGGGTGGTTGCTTAATAGGGAAAAAAATATTTTGTTGGGATTTTGAGTTGGTGTGTCTTTAAAAAGGTTTTAGAATAATTTATAAATGTACTCACATAGTTTTGATCCATAAATTTTCAAAATAAATATTATCTATTAAACTGATTGTATGTCTATTTAGGAGTGCCGTAGGCTCGGTTCATTCCCTTGTTACTAATACAAAGTGTATGTATGTGTATGGATTTAACAGACATATCAACTTCGAAGAAAGAACAAGGAAGAACAAAAGGTCTAGAGCTAACCAAGGTTAGAGGCAGTGGGGAGCGGATAAAGTTGGGCTTCTCTAGAGCAACAAGAAAATCAACTAGTGAAATTACTGGTGACTTGACGAGATATACCACAGAGTTGGGCGTTGTTGTTTAAAAGTTTGCTCCTTTGCAGGCTTTGAAATGGGAAAAAGTGCCCGATCATACAAAAGACAGGTTGATTGAACACATTCGAGTAAGTACTATATACTCTACTATACTAGTGTTTACATGAAATTTCTATGTTAAATACATAACTAATATTATAATTTCGTAAAATTGTAGGAAAAATTCGAACTTCCTACAACATCTTATGTAGATGAAGAAATATTACGAGCCATGGGTACGCGATATAGTGACAATCGTTCCCGATTAAAGAAGAAATTCGAGTCTTACCCAACAGCGGAAGAAGGGCGCGCCAGCCGACCCTCACATATAAAGGAGCAGGATTGGATATATTTATACGATTTATGGCAAGACCCCAATCATCAAGTATGAATGAAAATTGTAAACTTTAAATATGTGTTGCTTGGGTTACATGTCAAAAAACAGAAATTGTCTTAACTATACATGTTTGACTTAGTTTATAGCTACTTGATGACTGAGTCTTATACAACTTAACAACGTAAGTAAACTACTCTCAATAAACAATCCTAGAATGCTTCTAAATCATTAGAAAACATAGACTAACTCTGATCTAAACATCCTCCAATGTCCATTAGTTTGAGATTATGCCTGCTGAAACCATTAGTTTCACATTATGCCTTTGATTGTTGTATGATCTGTTTGAAAAGCAAGTCACTTTGACAGACACACAAGCACACTTGGTTGATTACAAATACAATCAATCTTTGACTACCACTATTTATGGAGAAGAAAAGAAAAACATGAAAAACATTTATGAGACTGTTGACAAAACACACCTAAGAACAAAGAAAATGAAAAGAGGTGGGCTGGCTAAAGGACGCAGGAAAACAAGGTCTCTCCAGAGCCATATCTCTCTCAACAGTAAAGCAAATCATGCTCTTTTTTTTGTTAGAAAATAGACTCGTATATCTTTCCAAGCATCTAAAATTTTCTTGCTGATTAACTTCTAGTAAATTCAGATTTCAATGTAAAGTCGGCTGAAAAACAGGATTGCTGAATTTCCAGCTCTGCAGCTATAACACATTTTAGTAAAACAGTCATATCTCTCTCCACAGTAAAGCAAATCATGCTCTGTTTTTTTTTGTTAGAAAATAAACTCGTATATCTTTCCAACCATGTAAGATTTGCTTGTTGACTAACTTCCAGTAGATTCATATTTTAATATAAAGTCAGCTGAAAAACAAGGTCTGCATTGTATTTTGACAAACTGGACATCCCCTCTTTTTAGACAATTTGACTTGTTCTCTAACATTGGAGGTTGTTTTCAACATGCAATCAAATTGCTAAATGTTATGCTTATGAGATTCTAATCAAACTGCAATCAAGCTTTATTCTTTCTTGTTCTTAAATTGGGCCACCTAATCTGAAACTTCCAAAAGAATATTGGACCCCACTAAAGTTCAGTCAATTACTTGATTTGTTATTTTCTCTGATCTTTTTGCTGCTCCTACTACTTTATAGTCTGCCAATGAAGATTAAAATTTTCATTTTGTAATCAGATAGGGAAGATGAAGAGACTGGGGTTTCTGTTTTTTATCCTTTCTTCTTCCAACATATTTTATGATTGAAGCTTAACTTAGCTTAGCTCCTACTGCACTTCTTGTTTCTTTATACTTATTGAATAGTCATGAAGAGTTGACTTCCTTTTTTAAAAGGCTACAAACTTTTAACAACTTAAGTAAAAATAAACAATCCTAGAATGCTTCTGAATAATTAGAAAACAGAGACTGACTCTTGTCTCAAGATCCACCAATATCCATTTATTTAACATCTATTTTTTTTATTAAGATCGATGACCTAAGTCAATAAATGTGAATTATATGAAAAATGTCATATTTAAGGTTGATAGTACAATGTCAATAGATGTGAATTATATAAAAAAATGCCAAATTTATGGCTTATTATATAGATCTTATTGCATTAGTTAATTGTTTGTTGTAAATTTAGATGAAATGCGAAAAGAATAAAATCAATAAATCGAAGTAGAAGGTTCATCATGTTGCAGGTTCAAAAGCTTACTACAAGGTTGCAATTGAGTTGGTATGTTTTTTTTTTTTCCTATCTTACGAGATTAAATTATCATATTATACATAATATATCATGTATGTGACTGCTTGCACAATACTAAAGTAATAGAAAAAACAAACTGGGGTGGATTCTGACTTCCCTGAAAAGTGGAAAGAGAATCATTTTAGCAAAAAGAAAAATGCATGGGTGGATGCAAATTCAGATATTGCATATGTAAGTGGTAGAAACTTAAAATTTGGTTTAAATTTATCAATTATACATGTTCATTGAAGGTAAATGTAAATATGCTTAATTTTAACATGGTGTTTGTAGCACAAGCTATGTGAAGCTAATAAGGAAGCTATCACATCAGGATCAGGTCCATTGTCAGATGAACTGCTTTTTCAAAAGGTCATTAGACCAAGATCAGGATATATATACTTGGCTTAGATCTTGGTCCAAAGTCGAGCTCATCATCATCTGGATCACCCACTCGCTCACAGCTTATGAGAGATGTTGAACAGGCTAGAGAAGATGCTACAAAGGCTTAGATGAGTCAACAAGAGGCTTGAAGGGACGCAGCAAAGGCATGAAAAAAAATTGAAGAGCTACAAGAGAATTTTCAATTGTTAGAGACGCAATAGGAAGAAGCTATGGCTAACATGCAATCTCAATTAGCCTTATTGCAACAACAATTTGGCAGTAGACCTTCAAGTAATCCTGATAAATTATTTTAGCCTGTGAACTTGAAGTAAATTATTTGGAGCAGTTGCATCACATAATGTTTATTGTTGGGCTAATTTCTTAATAACTTAAGCTTTTAAATGAGTTGGTGCTTAAGAACTTAATATGGAATTAGGGCATGCAATAGATCCCACATTTGAGTGTCACTGGAATTAGAGCATGAAATGGAATTGAGTTGGTGCCCTATTTTTTACTGTTTTGAAATTCTAAGTGTCTTTGACAATCTAATTTTCAAATAATGCTAAATTAGGATGCGTCAGCTCGGTTAATATAAAGAATTTTCAAATAATGCTAAACCATTAGTTTCACATTATGCCTCTGATTGTTCTATGATCTGTTCAAAAAGCAAGTTACTTTGATAGACACACACGCACACTTAGTTGGTTACAAAATAATCAATCTTTGACTACCACCATTTATGGAGAAAACAAGATAAACATGGAAATCATTTATAAGACTCTTGTCAAAACACACCTAAGAACAAAGAAAATAAAAAGAGGCAGGTTGGACTAAAGGACGTAGGAAATCAAATAGGTTGCTGAATTTTCAATTCTGCAGGCAGCTGTGACACTCTTTAGTAAAACAACCATATCTCTCTCCACATTACAGCAAATCATGCTCTGTTTTCTTTGTTAGAAAATAAACTCGTATGTCTTTCCAACCATTTAAAATTTGCTTGCTGATTAACTTTTAATAAATTTAGATTTCAATGTAAAGTCAGCTGAAAAATAGAGTTGCTGAATTTCTAGCTCTACAACTATGACACGCTTTAGTAAAACAGTCATATCTCTCTCCACAGTAAAGCAAATCATGCTCCCCTTTTTTTGTTAGAAAATAGACTTGTATATCTTTCTAATTAACTTCCAGTAGATTCAAATTTCAGTGTAAAGTGGGCTGAAAAACAGGGTCTGCATTGTGTTTTAACAATTTGGACAATTTGACTTGTTCCCTAACACTGGAGGTTGTTTTCAACATGCAATCAAACTGATAAATGCTATGCTTATGATTATTCCTTATTTGGTTCCTCATTTGATTCTATACTTATGAATTTTTCTTTGTTCTCTTTGTTCCTATAATTTGTTTTTTTTTTTTGGGTAATGTATCAGTGAAGTGTCATCTCTTTCAAAGTTTATCTATATTTTGTTTTGGTAGCAGACCTTCTAGTTTATTAGTTATCCATTACTCCTATTTTTGTTCTAATTCTTATATCTTATCTTATGTGCAGATTTTTAATTGAGGTACGACACTTTTTGCAGGACAGAGATTGATGAAGTATTAGATGATAGAGAAATTTAATTCTGAATTTGTTTTGTGTTTTTAGATAATGGATTATTATTGTTACAATTTTGTGCTTCTTGGATGATAGAAGCTCACAACTGAATCTTTTTTGGGGTATTTTGTCTCTATGCATTTACTTGCTAAGTATAATTTTATGGATTTGAACTTTAGATGTTGGAAATATTTGTAAACTTTACAAGTGTTTTTATGATATTCTTTAGAACTTCTTTATATATTTTTTTTCATGGATGTATATTTGGAAATATAATATGGTTGTGAATGCACAACAAGGGAAACTTAAAAAAGTAAATAGTAGCAGTAGCCACTTTTAGCAAGAAATAAACCATTATTACAAGTTAGATATTGTGTATTTAGCAAGAAAAAATTCTATTAGCAAAGAAACAACTATACCACAAATATGCATGGTGGTTTTATTGTATGTCTTTTAGCAAGGAGAAATTCGTCGCTAAAATTAATATTTAGCAACCAAAAACTATTGTCACTATATTTTTAATATTCTTTTACGACGACATGCTAGCAGTCAGAACTCATGGTCGCTAAATGTTTAATATTCTTTTGTGACGACATGCTAGCAACCAGAATTCATGGTCACTAAACGTCTAATATTCTTTTGCGACAACAATCTAGCAACCAGAAGACATTGTCGCTAAATGTCTAATATTCTTTTCCGACAACAAGCTTGCTGCTAAAGTTCATCTTAAATAATTTTCATAATAGACTTTTAGTGAGGAAATAAAGACATTTAGCGACGAAACTTACGCGAGGAATGATTGCGTCCCAAAATAAAGAAGTTTTGGTGTCAAACCAATTTTGTTACTAAAAATGTATTATTGGCAAGGAATCGTATGTTCATCTCAAAATAGAATCCGAGACGACCCTTTAACAACGAGCTGGTGACGAGTAACATTTCCTTGCAAAAACATTTTACCAACGAATATATGATGTTTAGTGACGAATTGTTTCCTCGCTAAAAGACCAATTTCTTGTAGTGTTGGTCCATATTTCAAATCTATGTTGTTTTCAAAACCATAACCTTAGAATGGTTCTAATCTTTACATGGTTAGAATTGTTTTAGGAAAGTGAGATATTCAAAAGGTTTTCAAAAGTCCATATTCAAACCTCTTTCCAAATTTGCTTTTCAAATTTCTTTCCAAAAACTCTCTGCAAAAATCGATTTTCTCAAAATTCTTTTCAAACTCCTTTCCCAAAGCTCTCTTCAAAAATTCATTTTCTAAAAAACTCTCTTCAAGCTTCCTTCTTACAAACTCTTTTCAAAAAATCTACTTTTCAAAAACTCTTTTTCTTAGAGTCCAAGTTAAGCCCTAGATTCCATGGTTAGGAAACCCTAGTTTTCTTTCTTAAAAATTGGGACTTCTTATTTTGCCTCAAATCATAGGTTTTCAAAACTATCTTCCACACCAAATCATAGCTTTCCAAATCCTAGATTTTCAAAACTCAACATTTCCAATTTTAGGTCAAATCCAATATTTCAATTTAGGAAACTAGATCAAATCCTCTCATTTTGGAAGCAAAATCAAATCATCTATTTTTGGAAGTAAAACCTAATCTTCTACTTTGGGAAATCGAAATCAAAATTTTCTTAATTCAAACCTTTTCTAAATTCAAACATTTCTTAAGTCTAAGCTTTCAAAACGTTCCTAAACTCAAAACTTTCTAAATTCAAATCTTTCCTAAAATCAACACTTTCTTAATTTGACACTTTTCTAAAATGGAACTTTCCTATGTTGAAACTTTCCTAATTATAAGCTTTCCAAAATCCACTCTTTCCTAAACCCCAAATTTCTAAATTCTTTCAAATCAAATAATGAAGTCAAATTTTTACAAGTCTTTTCAATTCAAGTGTTTCTAAAATCAAATCAAATTATTTTCAAACCTTTCTTAAAACCTCATCTTTCCTAATTCTAAGTTTTCTAAAATCAAATCAAACTTTTAAAATCTAGATCAAACCTTCTTATTCCAAGTACATATTTCAACCTTCAGTTACCTAAACCCTAGGACACCTAAACCCTAGTTCAACCCTAATCCTAAGTGAGGAAGCTTCAACTATTTTTTAAAACTCCTTTCTAAACCAATATGGTTTTTCAACTTTGATCTAAGTCAAAATGTTTCAAAACTCAACTCTTTCTTTTCAAAATCAAGTCCAAGTTCTCTTTCAAAGTTCAAACCCTTTTCCAAGTTCAATTCTAAGTCTAGTTTAGCTTTCAAATCAATTTTTAATTTCAAATCTTCTATCCTAAGTTCAAATCAAACCGTTTTTCAAATCAAACTCTTTTCAAATCAAACTTTTCAAAAATCTCAATATGTCTATTTTCAATCGGACTCTTATCTGAACTACAACTGACCTGATTCTCAAAAAATGATATGTTGGCAACTCTCATGGGTGCGGTCATAACATTTTTTCAAATTTTAAATTCCACAACCTTTCCAAATCTTCAATTCCACAATCTATTTCAAGTTTTCAATTTATAAAACCTTCTTCCAAACTTCAAATCTTCTTTTTAAATCTATTTTCAAAATCAAATATTTTTCTTGCACTTGCATATCATGTATCATGTAGCTGCTTTCTAAAGCGGATAGTATTGAACATTGGATAATCGAAGATTCTAAATGAGTGAACCTAGGGTGAATAGACATGTAGGTATCGAAAGGGTGAGGTAGGGTGATGATCTTAGGATATCTTCTCTACACATAGCCAACCTTCGAACCTAGAATCACAGTTTTCAAAGACTAAAATGGAGTTATTTTCAGAAAGGGCTTAAAACTTTTCAATGGTTGTCAAACAACCTCTTTTCTTAAAAACCCTCTCTTGAGGAAAATTTTCCAAACCTTTTCAAAAGCCCTACGTTTAATCTTTGGATTACACTTAGTTTTAGGTGACCTAACTTGCCTTAATCAAGTTAGGTGGCGACTCTAAATCTTTTCAAAAGCCCTTATTCAAATCAATTTCAAGTTCAAACTTAGTTGTACTCATCCTTCTAGGAGGATGAGTTCTAACGAGATAGTACCGTGTTTTTCTCACTTGCGTGTTTTTCTCGAGTGCAAAAAATTGGGGCGCAACATCGATGTGTCGACTTCTCTAGTTGAAGGTGTCGACCCTTGAAAATTACATAAGCTTCATTTTGCAAGTCTTCTTCAACCTTCGTCCAAACCTTCAAGTACTCAAATGATTTTCCAAATTGAGTTTCTAAGACTTGAAATGTCTCCTTCTATGCATATTGTTCTTCAAGAACTTCTCTAATGAATCATAACTTCACTTGGTATGTTGAGACATCATCAAACCTTCCAAGACTTCCCCAAAATCTTCAAGAAAGCTTCTAAGTCTTGTGACATTCTCTTTAGTTGATCTCCAGATCTTTTCATGCCATATCACAAAAGGCGTCAACTCTTGCTACTGACCTTCTTGAGAAGATGTAAACTCTACCTGTACTATCTACCAACCTCTATGTTAGTACTTGATGTCGATCTCCTTTTTCGATCTTAAGTTTTAGCATCTCTAAGCTATGCTTTAGAACTTGATGCTGATCTTCTTTTTAAGTATCAACATCTTGGAGATATGCTTTAAAAGTTGATGCTAACCCTTTTTTTTAAGTGTCAGCATCTTAGAGATATACTTCAGAACTTGATGCCGATCTCTTTTTAACTATTGTCGATCTTCTTCTCTGATCTTGTTATGCCATGTTGTAGAAGGTGTCAGTTTTTCCAAAGAAGCTGATGACCTTCTTCTTTTTGTTTCCAAAATCCTTTTTAATGATGCCGATGTATTTTTAAAGTCCAAATTTTCACATGCCCTTCAACATATTCTTGACAAGCTTTTCAATACACAAGTTCTTTAATATATTCAAAGTGTCAAGCTTTAAGTTATGATCTAATCATAATCTGCACACTAAGTAGAGGTATTAGATCACTAAACTAAGTTTTGTTATCATCAAAATCAAGGCATGGAGTCAATAATTTTTCCCTTTTTGATGATTAACAAAACCTTTCAAACTATGAATGATAAGCTTAAGTATGTGTGTATTGGTGCAAGAATATACCAAGTCATACTTGAGTTTGCTCCCCCTTACTTAAGAACTTAAAGATTGTATTGCTCCTACTTTCTTAATAAGTTTAAGCACTTGTGGCTTTTTAATCCATATAAAACAAGCAACAATAATACGTCTTCTTTCCCCCATAAAATAAAACAACAATAACACTTTTTCTCTCCCCCTTTTTGACAATCAATTAAAAAGAGCTAGAAATGGAATTAAAAGACAGATACAATAGCAAAAAAAAAAAAAATGAAAACAAGAGTAATGCGACAAATAAGTTAACAAACAAAGTAGTTTAACCAACCAACCAATCAACAAAGTGCAAACGTTCACAGTAGAGATGGCATACAATAATAATATAGATTAAGCATCAATAGGTGTCAAAACATCCAATCATCCAAATTTCTTAAGAATGACATACCATCCGTTGAAACTAATATAGTTCAGAAATAAAACATGTTGAAGTGAAAGATACGCAAATGAAAATGCACATGAGAATGCAAGTGTGAGGTTGCTTCAAGTGTCTTTGGGAGAGGACAAAAGGGAGGGTGTGAGTTCAATAGGGTTTTCTAGAATGTTGGGGAAGCTCTTCCCAAGTCGAGGTCTTAGCCCATGTTTGTGGGAGGTTCTAGTTGAAGTAGGAGATTTGGGGACTTTAGAAGCTTTAACCATCTTGGCTTTCTCAGTTATCTCTTTCTCTTTTTCTCCAAAGCTGTCTCTTGTTCCTCTTGTTCCTATTCTTCACCTCCTTCTTCTTCTCCTTCTAATTCTTCTTTTTCGGCTTCCTCTTTATCTCCATCTTCATCTTCTTCTTTACTATCATCTTGATCTACAAATTCTGCTACTATTGAGTTAAGAGGTTGGTAATCCATACCAAATACTATTTTGATATACTTTCCAAAATGTTCAGTGAAGAGATCAATGGCTTGCAGCATATCTGTCTTCATTTTCGAGCCATCATTGACAATAGCTCTTACTTTGGTTTTTAAAACCTATAGCCTCATAGCTCTATTGTTAGCCTTGGTATCTATTTTGGCAAACATTTTCTCATTATATATATGCATTCCTTTCAAGATTACCAAGAGTAAAGACATATCCATAGTCCTATTAGTTGGAATAAGGCCCATGGGAAAAAGTTCCCTTGAGGCATCCTCTATTTCAGTATTAGAAGTCTCACTCTCTTCAACTTGTTTACCATTTGCTGCAGATGCATTACCTTCACCCTTCTCCTTTTTAGGAGTCCAAACCTTGTTCACTTTATGATAATCTATTCTTTTGAGAGTTTTCTCATTATGTTCACCACACAAAGATTTAGGGGCCTTCTTCTTCTCTCATATTAAGTCAGCCTTAAAGTGCTTAAACACTTTGGTTAGAAGCATCCCATAAGGCATACTCATTTTTCTTTGGAGGGCTCTTAAAATGTGATCCTTAATGAATATGGCCAAGTCAATCTTGGTGTTGCTAATGTAAGCCCAAAGAAAGAATAATTCCTTTTCAGAGATAAACTCAAACTTTTCACCTTTAGGAATTAGAATCCTACAAATGAAATGATGGACAAGTCTAAGGTCCAAAGGTAGGTTATTAGCTAGGGGTTGAATGCTTGCAGCAGTTTCTTCCCCATATAGAATACTTAACTGAGTTTTTCTATCTATCTCATTCCTTTGAGCTTCACCACCACTACTAATTCCTAGAATATAGCAAATCACATCTTTTGTGATGGTAAATGATACCCCCTTCACCCAACTACCAATGTCTTGTGTGCCAAAACCTCGACTGGCATAAACATAGAATTGCCCAACCAATTTTGAATATACATCTTCCCTAATTTCTGTCATCGATTTCCAGCTAAGAGCATCTAATCTAGATTGGAATTCAAACTTCTCCTCAGCAAAGAATTGAAAATTTATCCATCTACCATTCAAAAAAGGTTTCAAAGAGAAAATGGAATAATACTTATGTTTAGCCTCAATGCTAGCGAAGTAGGTCTTGTTCCTTTCAATCCTTCCTTCATATTGAGTAGTTCCCTTTAATTTCTTCTTCTTTGCATCCCCCATAGAGTATTCCCCATGATCCTTTCTCTTTTTGCTCCCTGTCACCTTGGGTGTCAACATGTCTAGGGTTTTCTTCCCTTCCTTTGATTTGTCAGATTTTGGTGCCATGGGTTATTGATTAAAGGATTAATGGATGTTGGTAATAAGTTTGGAAGGATCAAAATAGGTATATAAGAGGATTAGAGAAAGATTTGTGGAGAGGTTTGATGATTTTTTGCAGTTGAGGAATAAGTTTGTTGAGAGAGAATAAGAGAAAGGGAAATTTTGATTTGTGCAAATAACATGGGATATTTAAAGTCACCGTGCAACCGCATAGAGTGGTCGACTCTTTTCTGGAAAAATTGCTCACCAAGCTCTCTGTTAAAATGGGTCGACTCTTGATATTATAGGGGTCAACTCTTTTTAACAAAAACTAACAAGAGCCATTTTTCAGAAAACATGGGTAGACTTTTTGAGGTTAGGGATTGACTCTTTTTTCATGAAATTCAAAATATGACTTATAAATCATATGCACTGCATCAAATAAGTATTTCATCAATTGTAAAGATTCAATAGCATTATTGAACATGATGAACATGCAATACAATCAACATATTGGATTACTCATTCCTAATTCTCTTATAATCATGAAAAACCTATCCCCACTCAATGGTTTTGTGAATATATCAGTAAGTTAACTATCAGTGCTTACAGAATCAAGTTTAATATCACCTTTTTACACATGATCATGTATAAAATGATGTCTAATGTTAATGTGTTTTATGCGAGAGTGTTGAATAGGGCTCTTGGTCAAATTGATAGCACTTATGTTATCACATCTGATGGGAATGTATTTAAAGGTCAATCCAAAGTCCTCTAGTTGGTGTTTGACCCAAAAAACTTTGAGCACAACAGCTTCCACCTACAATGTACATAGCCTTAGCTATGGAAAGTGCAACTGAGCTTTGTTTCTTACGAAACCATGAAACAAGCATATTACCAAAAAATTGATAAGAGCCACTTGTGCTCTTTCTATCAACTTTACTACCAACATAGTTAGCATCAGAATAGCCAACCAAATTCAAAGATATGCCCTTAGGATACCATAATCCAAAGTTAGTTGTGTGCTTGAGGTATCTAAAAATCCATTTAAAAGCTACAACATAAGATTTCTTAGGATAAGATTGAAATCTAGCACATAAGCATGCACTAAACATGATATCAGGCCTACTAGCAGTTAGATAAAGTAATGAGCTAATCATACTTCTACATAATTTGATATTTACAGAGATACCTTTCTCATCTTTATCAAGCTTTGTTGAAGTACTCATGAGAGTGCTCAATGGCTTTGCATCCACCATACCAAACTTCTTGAGTAACTCATTGATGTATTTAACTTGGTTTATGAAAATACATTTCTTTGATTATCTACTTTGAAGTCCAATGAAGAAGTTGAGTTCTCCCATTATGCTCATTTAGAATTCACCTTCATACACTTTGCAAATTATTTGCAAAGCTTTTCATTAGTAGAGCCAAATATGATGTCATCCACATAAATTTACACAATAAGTATATCATGGTATCTAATCTCAATGAAAAGAGTTGTGTCAATCTTTCCCTTTGTAAAACTATTTTCAATCAAAAATTTGCTCAAACTTTTATACCAAGTCTTTGGGGCTTGCTTTAAACCATAGAGTGCTTTTGTAAGTTTGAAAACAAGATTTGGAAGTAAAGGATTTTCAAAACCAAGAGGTTGTTCAACAAAAACCTTTCCAGAAATAAAACCATTCAAAAAACTCTTTTACATCCATTTAATAAAGTTTGAAATTTTTTTAAAGTAAAAATGTAAGCAACATTCTAATAGCCTCTAGTCTAGCTACAAGTGCATAGGTTTCATTAAAATTAATTCCTTTTTCTTAACTATAGCCTTGAGCTACAAGTGTGGTCTTACTTGTCACAACAGTTCCAAATTCATCCATTTTGTTCTAAACACCAATTTGGTTTCAATTATAAGATGATCTTCAAGCTTAGGAACAAGGTTCCAAACTTCATTCCTTTTAAATTGGTTCAACTCATCTTGCATGGTCATAATTCAAAATTCATCACTTTCAGCTTCTTAAAAGCATTTTGGTTCAATTTGTGATAGAAAAGAAAGATGGCTACATATATTTCTAAGAGATGATCTTATTCTTATCTCTTATGATGGATCACCTAGTATTTGCTCTGTTGAATGGTTGTGGACAAACTTTCATTCCTTTGACAGCCCTTGATTTACATCTAGTTAGCTTGAAGGAGTGTATTGGTCTCCTTTCTCTTGTAGTTAACCTTCACTTTGAGTTGAATTGACATACACCTTGCCCAAGTTTTATTCCACATCATCACTCACAATATTCTTTGGCAAAGAATTTAGTTCATCAAAGGTGACATGCACTGATTTTTCAACAACTAAAGTTTTTTTTATTAAAAATTCTATAGGCCTTACCAATGTTGTCTTTATTGTTATTCAACACAAAACATTTACATCCAAAAGCTCTAAAGTATGAAACATTTGGTTTCTTGTCTTTCCGAAGCTCATATGGGGTTTTGTTTAAAAATTTTCTCACCAAAACTCTGTTTAAATCATAACACGATATATTAATAGCTTCAGGCCAAAAGTATTATGGTAATTATTTTCACAAAACATTGTTCTCCCCATTTCTTCGAAAGTCATATTTTTTCTCTCAACAACCCTATTTTATTGAGGAGTTCTAGGTGTTGAAAAATTGTGTTCAAAACCATTTTCATCATAATATATTTCAAAAGGGTTGCAATAAAACTCACCACCATGGTCAATTCAATCAATCCTAATTACTGTGATTGTAAATTCTTTTTCATTTTGAACCTTTTTGTAAAACTTGGTGAAGAAAACAATTGTGTCATCTTTGTGAACTAAAAAGAATGTACAAGTGTATCTTGAGTGATCATCAACAATAATAAGAGTATATTGCTTAACACCTAAACTTAAAGTTCTAGTTGGTCCAAACAAATCCATATGCAAAAGTTGTAGTGGCCTAAAGGTAGAGAGCATATTAGTAGATTTAAAAGAAATTCTGGTTTGCTTCCCCATTTTACATGCATCACAGATTTTGTTTTTTTCAAATTTGAGTTTGGAAAAACCATTCACTAATTCATTTTTTGAAATTTTTTAAAGAATGCTCATACTAATATGACCAAGCCTTTTATGTGACAACCAACTATCTTCACTGCTTATAGTAGCGAGACATTTGATTTTGCAAGAAAAATCATTCAAGTCAAAAATATAAATATTATCCTCTCTATATCCAGTCAATATGGTCTTATTGTCATTTATGTTTACTACAATGTACTTTAAAGATTCAAACACTACCTTACAACCTTTGTCCCACAATTGACTAATGTTCAACAAGTTATGCTTAAGGGCTTTAACAAGTAAAATATTTTCACTTGAAGTAAAAGTGCTTTTACCAATACTACATACACTAATAATCTTGCCTTTGCTATTGTTTCCAAAATTGACCAAGCCTCCATCATTTGATGTGAGAGATATGAATTGAGATTCATCTCCAGTCATGTGTCTCAAATAGCCACTGTCTAAGTACTAATAGTCCTTTTTAGATTTTGTTTGAAGACATACCTACAAGAACATTAGCTTAAACCTTCACCTTTGTTACCCAAATCATCTTAGGTCCATGTGAGTTAGTTTTCAATAGTCCTTTTGGAACCCAAACACTTTTAGGAACATGAGATTTTTGCATAATGTAATATTTGCTAGATGGATGGCCTCTCTTTTTACAATAAAAGCATGCAATTTTTGTTTTTGAAAACTTTTTATCTTTAAAAGAATTGTAGCCTATTCCAGCTTTGTCAAGAGAACACTTTTGTTTACCAAGCATGGTATCAAGCTTTTTTTTTTCCCATCAACACATTTTGCAAAGGATTTTTCTAAATCATTTACTTTTTAAAAAAAAAAAACATAATTCTCTTTTTTCAAAAGTTCACTTTCATTTGTCAATCTTCACTCTCCTTAGCGAGTGTGGATACCATCTTTTTTAGAAGACTATTTTTCATGCCCATTTTTTAAAATTCAACAAGTAAATCATCAAAAATATCTTACAACTCATCAGATGAAAAACTAGATGGTTTAGTGTGTACTATCTCAAATTCCTCTTCTTGTGCCATGAGACATAAGTTTACCACTTCTTGAGGTTTAGCTTCCTCATCAGAGCTGGATTCCTCATTTTCACTCCATGTGGTAGTCAGAGCCCTTCTTCCTTTGCCTTTCTTTCCTTTTTTTTCTTTAGCATAGGACACTCGGCTTTCATGTGTCCTAACTTCTTTCATTCATAGCAAATGATGGTTGAATCCTTGTTGTTGAATTCACCTTTGCTTCAGGCTTCTTTCTTCCTTTTCACCTTCTTTTCATGAATCTCTTGAACTTTCTTGTACTAAGGGCAATGTCGTGCCCCAATTTTTTGCACTCGAAAAAATACAAGTGAGAAAAATACCGTACTCTCTTGTTAAAACTCATCATCCTAGAAGGACGAGTGCGACTGATTTGAACTAGAAATTTATTTGAATAAGGGCTTTTGGAAAAGATTTGAACTCACCACTTAACTTTGTTAAGGTGAGTTAGATCACCTAAAACTAAGTACAATCCGAAGATTAAACTTAGGAGTTTTTAAAATGCTTTGAAAGACTTTCTCAAGAGAGGGTTTTTAGAGAAAACAGGTTGTTTGGTAATCTTGAAACGATTTAAGCCATTTTTTAAAAATGACTCCGTTTTTGGTCTTTCGAAAATAGTGATTCTAGGTTCAAAGGTTAGTTATGTATAGGGAAGACACACTAAGCTCTCACCCTATCGCACCCTTGCGGTACTTACATGTCTTTTTACCCTAGGTTCACTCATTTAGAATGTTCAATTATCCAATGTCCAATTACATCCATTTTGAGAATTTTAGAAAGGGGTTTGATATGATGCCTGACATGCAAGTGCAAGAAAAATATTTGATTTTGAAAGTAGATTTGAAGCTTGAAAAAGTTTGTAAAAATCAAAAGCTTAAAAAAGGTTGTGGAATTGGATATTTAAAAAAAGGTTGTGACTGCATCCATGAGGGTTGCTTTCATATCATTTTGGGAATTAGGTCAATTGTAGTTCGGACTCAGGGTCCAATTAAAAATAAACACTTTGAGGTCTTTGAAAAGTTTGACTTGAAAAAGTTTAATTTGCAACTTTGATTGGAAGATTGAAAATTGAACTTTGATTTGAAATTGAACTCATAGTTGACTTTCATTCAAAATTGAACTTAAAATAAAACTTGGACTTGATTTGGAAAGATTGAATTGAACTTTGAAAACATCTTGATTTAGGTTGAAGTTTTTAAACCATCTTGGTTTTTACTTGAGTTTAAAGAATAGTCTTTAAAAAGAGTTGAAGCTTCTCACTTTAAAGTTAAGGTTGAACTAGGATATAGACATCTTAGAACCTAGGCAACCTAGGGTTGAAACATGCACTTGAAATAATAATGTTTGATTTTAGAAAGTTGAATTTTAGGAAAGTTTTGGATTCGGAAGGTTCCAAATTAGGAAAGTTTTAAATTCGAAAAGTTCCAAATTAGGAAAGTTTCATTTTAGGAAAGAGTTGATTTTGAAAAGATTTGAATTTAGAAAGTTTTAAATTTAGAAAGATTTGAAAGTTTGAAATTAAGAAAGGTTTGAAAGATTAAAATTAAGAAAGATTGAAATTAGAAAAGATTAGAAATAGGAAAGATTTGATAGTTTGAAATCTAGAAAGTTAAGATTTGGAAATGTTTGAAATTAGGAAATATTAGAATTTAGGAAATATTTTATTTCTATTTCCTAACATGGAAGATTGCATTTTATTTCCAAAAGTAAATGATTTGTTTTTGTTTCCATAATTGGAGGATTTTATTTGGTTTCCTAAATTAGAAAATTTGATTAGACATGGAATTGGACAGGCTGAGTTTTGAAAATCCTGGTTTTGGAAATCTATGATTTGGTGGAAAAAGGGGTTTTGGAAATCTATTGATTTAATGTAGAAAATAATTTTGAAAACCTATGATTTGAAACAAAATAGAAAGTCATGATTTCAAGAAACTAATTAGGGTTTGCTAACCATGGATTTTAGGGCTTGACTTGGACTTCAAGATAAAGAGTTTTTGAAAAGTAAATTTTTGAAAAGAGTTTTTAAGAAGTAGATGTGCAAAACTATTTGAAAAGAGGTTTGAATATGAACTTTTGCAAGTCTCTTGAATATCTCACTTTTCTAAAGCAATTCTAACCATGAAATGATTAGAACCATTCTACGGTTGTGACTTTGAAAACAACTAGGATTTGAAATATGGACCATAATGATCATATTGAATGTAACACATTTCCTAAAACAATCCTAACCATGGAATGACTATAATTATCTTAAGACTGTGGCTTTGATAAAAACAAATTAGGGTTTGAACACAAAATTTGGACCTTGATGGGTACATTGGATATAACACTTTCCTAAAACAACTCTAACTATAGAATGTTATCTTAGGAGTGTGATCTTGAAAACAAGTTTGAAAGAAGAAAATTTTGGAATGCAAATTGTGAACTAGAACTTTGATACAATTTTGAAAGAAATTTTAAATGCAATGTATAAACACAACAACCACAATTCAATAAGGATGTAAACATACAAGGTTGGGTTTCACCACATAATCAAGGGAGCTGAACTCACACCGTCTTAGGTCAAACTTGAAGAAAGCCTCTAGCATGGTAACCTTCAAAAATCCTTCCTAGGCATAAATCGGGGAGTCCCTTGTTTCAAGCATGCAGAAGAGGAGGCAGAAAATATGAATTAAAATAGAAAAAAAACCCAAGTGGGTTAAGAAAGAGAAGAGAGAGGGGGATTAATAAAAGTAAATAGAAAACCAACCTTGCCTTCTTCTTGCTTTGATTGCTTTGTTTGCTTTACTTGACTTGAACTTTAAAAGCTTTGAAGATGCAGTACGTAATCTTCATTAGATGCTTAGAGGCTTGTGTTTGAGTGTACAGGGTGTATGGAAGCTAGGGTTTGAGTGTATAGAGGCTAGGGTTTGAAGAAGCTTGAGAGAATTAGGGTTTTAAGGGCTTCAAGAATGTGATGTTTGAAAATCCTCTTTGAAAAGAGCTTTTGAAAACATTTAGGGTTTTGGAACCCTAATATGGACAACCTTGAAGTTTGTATTTAATGTATCACCTTCCCTTGGAATCCCTAACCATAAAAGGTTAGGGTCACTCTAGGGTTGTGAGTCTTTGGAAACATTTTTGAAAAGTGTTACGTGTCTAGCTGCTTTAGTTGAGACAAGTTTAAGAGAACTTCCTGAAAACATTTTTTTGAGAATAGAGTGTGGAGATATTTGAAAAGGTTTTGAAGTTGATTTTTGAAATCTCAAAAGAGTAGGGTGTTTTGAAAGGATTTTATGAAAATAGTTTTTAAGTTGAAAGATTATTTGAAAAGGGGTCTTTGAGTTCAAGCGTTGAAGCATACTAACCTAGGTTGGATTGACCAATCGTTAACGAACTTGGGTTAGGTTAACCTAGGACTAAGGTGACATAGGGTTAACTAACTTGGGTTAGGTTAACCTAAGGTTAACTAACTAAGGTTAGGTTGACCTAAGGTTAAGGCAATCTAGGGTAAACTAACTAAGGTTAGGTTAACCTATGGTTAAGGTGACCTAGGGTTAACTAACTAAGGTTAGATTACTGGGGTCAAGTTAACCTAAGGTTGGAAGGTGGTTTTGGAAAATGGTTTTGGACTAGGGTTTTGAGATAGTGGTTTGGAAAAGATGGTTCTATGCATGAAATTTGAAAGTATATTTTGAAAACCATTTTATGAAAGCCACTCAAGTGAGTGTTGGGGTCCTATGGTTGATATTTGGAAACTACTCAAGAGAGGGTTGATTTGGAATCATTTCACCTATAAACTCAAGAAAGCAAAACTTGTGAAAATCAATATTGAATAGATAGTTTTGAAGGCGTGAAAATTAAAGAGAATGACCTTTTGAAAGTTGGCTTTAGAAAGGAGGTTTTGGAAAACCACTTTTAACAAGTTGAAGACCACTCTAAAGAATAAGAGTTCATATGATTGATTTGAAGGAAATCACTCCAAAGAGGAATCCATGGGACCATTCCAACCACAATATTCAAAAGAGCAAAACTTCTAAAAATCAAGGTGAAAATGGTGATTTAGAGAAATCATTTTATGCAAGGTGAAGAGAGTGCAATTTTGAAAATCCTTCTTGAAGCGGATTGTTTTGAAAGCCATCTTAAAGAGAATATAGCCAACTCTAATGAACTAAGGTTCATATGGTCAAGATAATGGGGAGACCACCCAAGAAAGGGTTCCAAGAGACCATTTCAGCCACAAATTCAAAAGTGTAAAGCCCTTGAAAATCAACATAGAAGAAGAGGGTTTGAAAGCTATTTTAATGCAATTTTGAAAAGCAATGAAATGTAAGGTTGCAAAATGAAGTTAATAGACTTAAAGAGGGTTTTCTCAGGTGTAGAAACTAAGGGTTTTACCTAGGCTTCAAAGAACCAATTCTAGGACCATTTTTAGAAAAATATTTGAATATGGAGCTTGAGAATGCCATAGAAATAGAGATAGTGAAAGTTTTGGAAAAATGGTCATAAACATGAAAATAATGCCAAGCATGCAAAACATGAACTAGATAACTATATGCAAAGGGGTCATGAAATCATACAAAGTTAGAGGCTTCACCACATAGCAAGGTGCTCTATGGCCATACTATCTTAAAGTAGGTTTGTGAGAAGTTCCCTACACGGTGGCTCTCACAAACTTTTCTCTAGGCATGAAGTAAGAGTTTTCTTATTTCAAGCATGCAAGGAAGGGGGGGTAAAAGATGAGGATTAAAATAGAGAATAGCCTAAGTAGGCTAGGAGGGAGAAGAGAGGAGTAGGGATTGCAAAAAAGTAAAGGGAGTACTACCTTTGACCTTCAAACACTTTCAAATCTTCATGGATGCCTTGACTTGAGCTTGAATAGCCTTGAAGAGGCTTGAAGGGGCTAGAATGAGGTCTTTTATGGCATTAAAGGCTATATAGGTGTAATGTATGGGTTAGAGGGAGATGGATCTAGCCTAAGTGTTTAAAGTGTGAGATGTATATAGGAATTCAAGGTTCTGGAGTAGTTTTAGCACAGTTTCGCTATTAATTTTGATTTTGGAATATACAAAGGGGGAGGCCTGTATTTGTAGGCAAAGGCGGAGAGGACTGGCATATGTAGCACATGCGCCTGGGCAAAATTTGCCCTAGCGCATGTGTTACATGCGCCAATACTGTTCCACTGGCAGAATGCCAAGTGGCGCACATTGTACTGGCTAAATCTTAAGGGCTAAGCGAAGTTTGATCGATCTGATCAAAATCTGAGCGCATGTAGCATATGCTCTGCTGCCAAGAATATTCGTTTAAACTTTGCCTCAATAATTGTGCAAATGAAGAAGGATTCAAGAAAATTGATTACATTCATGGTGTTCTCCTAGTGTTTCTCATGAATTTTGAATTTTCAGAAAGCTTGAAAGGTGTTCAGAAGAGTGAAATATCATCTCGGGAAGTATGCATGAAAACACATTTTTGCAGAGCATTTGTGATACGCTCTGTAAGAGTTTAAAAGTAGCAGTTTGTGGGCCACGTGATCGAGGCCTTCAAGAAGCGATTTTTTCAATCGGACCGTACCGATGGAAAGTGCTCTGAAAATACTTTTAGAAATTCCCTAATTTATGCATTTCTCAATTCATTTGATGGTGCATTATAATCAAGGAATTTGTGAAAATTTTAACTTTGGTGGAGCGTGTGTGAGACGCTTCAGGGGTTACTAAAAGCGGCAATTTTCGAGCCATGTGATAAGGGGCTTCGGAAAGCAATCTATCCGATTGAACTGTATCGATGGAAAAACCTATGGACGAGCTTTTGGAAATTCCCTGGTTTACGCATTTCTCAAGTCGTTCGAAGATACATTATAACCAAGGAATCGAGAGAAAAGACAACCCTAGTGGAGCTGCTGTGAGGCGCTCTAGGGGGCTTTTGTTGAGTCGAGAGTGTTCGGAGTCGTGAGGTTCATCTTGCGTTGAATAGGGGTATATGATGAGACCCACTGTTCAATATCTAAAGCCGGTGTAGTTTCGGGGCACGTTTAGGTCGCTAGGGGTAAAACGGTTATTTCAACTAGGATTGGTTGAAAAATGGTCAGAATGGGTTAGAACGACATGTTAAGTGTGCCGAACTGTTCGAGGATGGTCTTGGATGAGTTTTCCAATGTTTGGTGGGATTTGTACTATGCTGAGGTGCCTAGGGGCAAAGCAGTTATTTTAACCAGAGTTGACCGAAATGGGACTGGAATTGGACAGGATGGCGTGTTGAGTACGCCTAACTGTTTAGGATCACTTTGAGAAGGTGGACTTACCATCTTGAGGGATTTTGATTATTCTCAAGATGTACCTCGAGGCCCAAGGGGCAGGTTTGGTCATTTTTCACAGAGTCAGGCTAGCAGGCAATGATGTTGACCTAGGTGTTAGTTCCCGAGACCACCCGGTCTCGGAAAGGTACCTGTGTGGTGTTGGTCTCTGAAACCGCTTAGCCTTAGAGAGCTACTTGCAGGGTGGTGTTAGTTTCTGAGAACACCTGATCTCAGAAAGCTACCTGTGAGGGTGGTGTTGGTCCTTGAGAACGTCTGGTCTCAGAGAACTACCAAATGACGGACATTCTACGTTGGCAGCCAGCAGGCGTCAAAAGTGAACCGTCTAGAATTTGATAAGGTATTGGTCCCCGAGATCGCCCAATCTCAGGAAGCTACTCGAATGACGTTGGTTCCCGAGACCGTCGGGTCTTAGAAAGCTGCCTAGAATGCCTAGAGGCAAGATGGTATTTTCAGCTTCCATTAGGCCTTGTGAACTGGAGAAATGACCAGTTGATTGGATTAGAGTTTGAAAGAGCCGTCTTGGGCCCGTATGAGTTGTGATGTTTGAAAATTGGATCTGGTTGGGCTGAAGATTGCTGAGCGGGTAAAAATGGGGTGGTTGCAGCTACCCTTCTTTTTTTATCTTTTGCTTGTCAAAGACAAAAAAATATTAAGGTAAGAATTCCTTTTTGGTTGCAAGGTGATCGGAGGGACGAAAACTTGGCAGGTTTGGAAAGTTTTGGACTCCTTGTGCATCGTTTGTCTGGAAAACTTTGAATTTTGAAAAAAACTTTGTTCTTTGGAAATTTTGTACAGGGTCCAAGTTTTGAAAATGCCGGTTTGATGAAGTTTGGCTTGGAACTCTTGGTTTTTTGAAAACAAATTTTTTGGAAAACTTGATTTTTGGCTTTTAAAAGCCCTAAAAATGATTTTTGGCATTTGGAGCATTGAAAGCTAGTTTTGGCGGGAAGCTGAAGGGTCTGGTGCATGTAACTCATGCGATTGATCAAAATGTACCCTGGCGCATGTGCTACATGTGCTAGTTGGAGTTTCCTTCTGGCGCATCTGCTACATGCGCTAGGCCATGGGTTTTAAAAATAGAGCAGTTTTTCATTTTGTACTACGGTTTTGACATTCTGGGTGATCGGATAGCTTTGACGTGGGGATTTTGAGAGATTTATGTCAAGCTTTGCTAGGAAAGTCTCAAGGGAAATTGGGTGCTCTCCGAGAGTTGATATTGTTGCCAAATTCTTATCGAAAAGCTTGATTTTCATTAGAAACTAAAGGTTGGTGTTTTTTTGGAATTTTGACAATTTTGTTGTATATGTGTTCGCTTTTTTGCACATGATTAGTGTAAATCTATACTTTAGGATGTTTAGTATACAATGGGCAGATAGTTTTTGTGGTTTGGTGAAGATTTGAGTGTGTTTGGGATGATTTTGTATGTTTTGTAAAAGAGTTTCTGGCAGGGTTAAGAAAATTGTTTGTGTAGGCTCGGATATTGCATGTTTGTGTTTGATTTTTATACTGGGTGTTTTAGAAAAATGTATAAAACAATCGTATAAAGTCTCATAATTTTTTTAAAAAAAAAGAATTTTTGAATTTTAAAAAATTAAGAAAAATAGAAAAAATTAAGAAAAATTGGAAAATTAAAAGGTAGAAAAATTGTAAGACATTTTTAGGACATTATGGGGATTTTTTTAGTGTTTCGGGAATTTTTAGAGACAAAAACGAAATCAAAAAAGTTTGAAAAATGAAGAAATGGCCTTGGAAATTGTGTTTAATCATGGGTTATGTGTTACTATGAATGGGATGGTGTCAGTTGACGTGGTTGAACGCTCAGGGAGCTTCAGTGATATATGTTTATGACTTGTTGAATTTCAAGATAATGACTTTTTACGGCGGAACTTTGCTGAAATTTTTTTAAAAGTATTGATCCTTTAAAAATTTAATGTTCGAGTTTAAAACTTGTTAGAAAAAGCAGTTACTTTTGGGAACTAGGATTTTGAAGGAGAAAGCCCGAGAAACTGCCTTGAAACTTTGAAATAGAACTTTTTCGAGGGAAAGCCCAAAAAATCGTTAGAAAACATTTTGAAACAGGGCTTTTGAAGGGGAAAGCCTAGGAAACTCGTTTGATATTTTGAAATAGAACTTTTTGAAGAAAAAGCTCGGCAAAACCTGTTAGAAAATCTTGAAACGTGACTTTTGAAGGAGAAAGCCCGGAAAACTGTCTTGAAACTTTTGAAATAGAACTTTTTCAAGGAAAAGCTCGGCAAAACCTGTTAGAAAACCTTGAAACAGGGATTTTGAAGGAGAAAGCCTGAGAAACCAATTTTGATACTTTGAAACAAAACTTTTTGAGGAAAAACTTATAAAACCATTAGAAAATCTTTGAAAGCCCAAGAAACCGGTTTAATATTTTGAAATAGAATTGGGGAAATAGATAGGGCCTTAGCTTTTTTCCCTTCCTTTCTTTTTCTTTCTTCTTCTTTTTTTTCTCTTTTTTTATTCTTTGTTTTTTTTTTTGTTCCTTTTTTTTGTTCTTTTCTTCTTCCATATTTTTTCGCTGTATATATGTATTTTTTTTCTCTTTACTTTCATGAATATCCTGTTGCTGATCAACTTTCTACATTTTTCCAGTTATTGCTTTTCAAGATGTTAGAGGCAGGCGATGATGGTTTTAATAAGAGGCACTGCGGGAAGGCATTACGGGTTGAGCCCGAAGAGGGCAGTGGTAGCAGGAGTGGTTCTGCCCGAGGTAGTAGTAGTCGGCCTCAACGATCTACGAGCAGGACGGCTTTAAGTAGTGGTTCTGTGATGGGACAGCCCTTGGTTGCTTCAGAAGAGAGGGTTAAGGAGGATGTCGATACAGCCATTGATCTTAGGATAGGATATGGTATGGCATCCGTCTGCGACAGACAAAAGGATACTTCTTTTACAAAGGACCAGTTAATGATCCTTGACATCCCACCGTTGCGAGACTTGGCTTATCATCCGAGCTTATTCTCGCGTTATGGCCGAATTTCGTCATCTACTCATAGTTCATTTAGAGGGGCCAGCATCTTTGCCTTGAGAGCTATGCAGGTGTCGGCCCTATCCTATTAGGTCTTCCTTCACTAGATTGGCTTTGGTGCCTTCATGACTGTCGCGCCCAGATTTTTCGCACTCGAGGAATACTCACCCAAGCGGGAAAAATGCTGTACTCTCTCGTTAGAACTCACCCTCCTAAAAGAATGAGTGCGACTAGGTTTGAATTGAAAACAGGTTTGAATAAAGGGCTTTTGAAAAAGATTCAGAGTCACCACCTAACTTGATTAAGGTGAGTTAGGTCACCTAAAAACTAAGAATAATCCGAAGACTACACTTAGGGTTTTTAGAAAACAATTTGAAAATGTCTCCTCAAGAGAGGGTTTTGAAGAAAATGGGTTATTTGGCAACCTTTGGAAAACATTTAGCCCTTTTTAGAAAAATAACTCCTTTTGGTCTTTGAAAACAGTGATCTAGGTTCGGAGGTTGGTTACGCGTAGGGAAGACGCACTAAGCTATCACCTTACCCCGCCCTTTCGGTACCTACATGTCAATCTACCCTAGATTTACCTATAAAAGTCTTTAATCAACGATAATTCAACCCTATTTACTTTGAAAAATAATGTTTGAAAACTAATTTAGTATGATGCATGATATGCAAGTGCAATAGAAAAGAATTGAAAATTAGATTTGGAAAGCGATTGATTTAATTTGAAAATAGATTTAAAGAGATAGAATTGAAATTGGAAAGTTGGAAATAGAAATTTTGAAATTGGAATTTTAGATTTGAAAAGATTTTGAAAACCGCACCCATGAGGGTGGAATTGAAAGTTTGAAAAGCATTTTGACCGCACCTATGAAGGTTGCCTACGTATCCCTTTGGGGGAATCAGGTCAGTCGTAGTTCGGACTGGAGTCCGATTGAAATAGAAAAGTTGATTTGAAGAAAGAGATTGAATTGAAAATTGGATTTGATTTGAGATTAGAAGAGGAGATTGGAAACTGGAGTTGAGAGGATTGGACTTGCTTTGGAAAGACTTAGTTTTGGAAAGATGGAGGTTTAGGAAACCTAGACTTAGGAAGGTAGGAGACCTAGGAAAGACTTGAGATTAAGAAATATTGGATTGGAATGTTAGATTTGGAAGATTTTGAAAGATTTGAAAACTTGAAATTTAGGAAAAATTTAGATTAGGAAAGTTTCGAATTAGGAAAGTGTCATTTTTGGAAAGTTTGAAATTAGGAAAGTTTTGAATTTAGGAAAGTTTTAGGTTTAGGAAAGTTTTGAATTTAAGAAAGTTTTAGGTTTAGGAAAGTTTTGAATTTAAGAAAGTTTTGAAATAGGAAAGTTTTGAAAATTGGAAAGTTTTGAATTTAGAAAGTTTTGAAATAGGGAAGTTTTGAAAGTAGGAAAGTTTCGTTTTAGGAAAGGTTTGAAAAAGGAAAGTTTTCAATTTAGGAAATGTTTGAATTAAGAAAGTTTCAACTTAAGAAAGTCTTAAATTAAGAAAGTTTTGAGTTTAGAAAAGTCTTAGATTTGGAAAGATTTGAAGTTTAAGAGTGTTTAAGATTTAGAAAGTTTTAGAGTTTTAGAAAATCTTGAGATTAGGAAAGGTTTGGGTTTAAGAAAGATTTGAAAGCTTGGATTTGAAAAAGATTTTGAAAAGGAGTAGAATTAGGAAAGATTTTTATGTTCAAGTTTTTGGAAACTTAAGGTTTAGGAAAGTGGAAGTTTAGGAAGGATAAAAAGTTGGATTAGGAAAGGTTCGGGATTTGTTTCCAAAAACGGAGGATTGGATCTAGTTTCCTAAACGGGGAGATTGGATTTGGTTTCTTAAAGAGAAGATAGGATTTGGCAAGAATTTGGAAAGGAAAATTCTAGAAACCCTAGTTTTGGAAAATTGTAGTTTTGACGTAGAAAATAGGTTTTGGAAACACGTATAGTTTTGATGTAGAAAACAAGAGGTTTTGGAAACCTAGGTTTGGGGCAAAGTTTGAAAATCATGCCTTTGAAAAGAAAATTAGGGTTTCCTAATTGTGGGCTCTAAAGCTTGACTTGGGCTCTAAGGAAAAGAGATTTTTAGAAAGTGTGTTTTTAGAAACGTAGATTTTCTAGAAGGGAATCATAGGAAGGAGTTTTTGGAAAGTGTGTTTTTTGGAAACAAGTTTTAGAAGGAAAACCCTAGAGAAGAGTTTCTAGAAGGAAGATTTTGGGAAAAGAGTTTTTAGAAAGATCTTTAGGGAGTGTTTTTGGAAAGTGAATTTTGAAGAGAGCGTTTTGGAAAGGAATTGAAAATTGAGGTTTTGAAAAATAGATTTTGGAAGGGAGTTTTTGAAAACAATTTTGGAAAGAAGATCTTTAGGAAAGTATGTTGAAAAAGAGATTTTTAGGAAGAGATTTTTGAAGAGAAAGTTTTTTTGAAAAGTATGAAAACGTCTCACTTTCCTAAAGCAATTCTAGCCATAGGAAGGCTAGAAACACTTTAGGAAAGTGGTTTTTGAAAATAACAAGGAATTGAAAATATGGACCATGTGGGTCACTTTGAATGTAACACTTTCCTAAAGCAACCCTAGCCATGAAAAGGCTAGAATCACCCTAGGATTGTGATTTTGAAAACATATTTTTGAAAAAGAGCTTTTGATGCAATTTTGAAAACAAGTTTGAAAACGATTTTTGAAAACAACTTTTTGAAAACGAATTTTGGAAGATGCAAGACTATGATATGCACAATGCAATTTGGGGTCGTGAACATACAAGGTTAAGGCTTCACCACATAATCAAGGGGGCCGGACCCACGCGGTCTTTGGTTAGACTAGAAGAAAGCCCCCGACACGGTGACTCTCCAATAGCCCAATCCTACACATGGACCGAGAATCTCCTTGTTTCAAGCATGCAAAGAAAGGGCGGGAAAGAGATGGGGGATTAAAATAGAGAAAACCCAAGTGGGTTAGGAGAGAGAAGAGAGAGGGGGGAATGCTGAAATTTAAAGAGAAAGCCTACCTTGTATCTTCTTTAATTTGCACGCCTTGCTTGTCTTCGATCTTCGGTCTTCGGTCTTTGTCCTGATCTTCACCTTCAGTCCTCAAGAATTGTCTTTAAGCTTTGGATGGCAGCTATTCAAGTCTTCGAAGGGTAGTTGAAGGCTAGTGTATGAGTATATGGGGGAGTGTATGAGTGTATAGAAGGCTACGGTTTGTGTATAGTGGCTAGGGTTTGGGAAAACCTAGGGAGGCTAGGGTTTTAGAGGTGCTCGAGCCCTGTATATCGAAATATAGGATTTTTAGGTTAAGTTTGCAGACCCCTCTCATGTTGAACGAGGCTCTGTATTTATAGAGGGAAGACAAACCTGGCGCCTGTTGCAGTGGCGTCAGGCTAAATTATACACTGACGCCACTAAGAGTGGCGCCAGGCCATTTTTTGGCTTGGCGCCACTACTAGTGGCGCCAGCCATTTAGGAAACAATTAAGGTCGGCAAGCAACGTATCTTTGACTAGATTTGGGCGCCTGTACTAGTGACTACCATGTAAACTTTAGCCTGGCTTCACTAGGAGTGACTCCGGAAAGTTCGGGAATGATTTGAAGGAGCCGGGAGTGACCCGAAAGGCCAGAAAGGAGTAGGAACACTTGAAATAGTGTCCTGGAGGTATTTGACTTGAAAAATGAAGATAAGGTGGGTCGGAAAGGTTGACCGGGCCTTTAGGGGCAAAACGGTCAATCGGACTGGAAAGCTGCCGAGGCGAACTCAGATTGTCCCGGAAAAAGACTTGGGATCTGGAAACGTTATTTAGAATGTTCCCAGAAGTTGCCGGTTTGACTCCCAGAGCCGGCGTGGTCAGAAAAGGAGACCGGCCCACTAGGGGCAAAACGGTCATTTTGTGTCGGGTTTGCCGGAACTGACTCGGAATGGTCCGGAAAGGTAAAGGGAGGTTGAGGATACTATAAAAAGTATTCTCGGGACATTACCGGTTTGATACCCAGAGCCGGTGTGGTCGAAGAAGGAGGCCGGCCCTCCAGGGGCAAAACGGTCATTTTGCACCGGGTTGGCCGAAACTAATTCGGAATGATCCGAAAAAGTAAAGGAAGATTGAGAATACTATAAAAAGTATTCTTGGGAGGTTACCGGTTTGATACCCAAAGCCGGTATGGTTCCCGGGGCGTTCGGATGCCTAGGGGCAAAATGGTCCTCTTGACCGAAAAGTCTCGAAAAAGGTCCTAAGGGTAGTTTGGTCATTTTCACCGAAGTGAGCTAACAGACACGGGTATTGACCTAGGTTTTGAGTGTTTCCGCCACTCTAACGGTGTGAGTATTTTCGCTACTCGGACGGGGTTGAGTATTTCCGCTACTCGGACGGGATTGATGATTTGGGAGTATTTCCGCTACTCGGACGGGGTTGAGTACTTCCGCTACTCTAATGGCTTTGTGAGTATTTCCGCTACTCTAACGGCTGTGTGAGTATTTCCGCTACTCTAACGGTTGAGTATTTCCGCTACTCTAATGACTCTGTGAGTATTTTCGCTACTCTAACGGCTCTGTGAGTATTTCCGCTACTCTAACGGTTGAGTATTTCCGCTACTCTAATGGCTCTGTGAGTATTTCCGATACTCTAACGGTTCTGTGAGTGTTTCCGCCACTCTAACGGTTTTGTGAGTAGTTTTGCTACTCGGACCGTCTCGAGGAATAAACTGTCTCGAGAGTGGGACTGGAAGGGGTCTTACTGTCTCCGAAGAGACATGCCTGGATTGGAGCCGTCTCGAGGAATAAACTGTCTCGAGAGTGGGATTGGAAGGGGTCTTACCGTCTCCGAAGAGACGTGCCTGGGTTTTGAGTGTTTCCGCCACTCTAACGGTTTTGTGAGTATTTTCGCTACTCTAACGGTTTTGTGAGTGTTTCCGCCACTCTAATGGTTCTGTGAGTAGTTTTGCTACTCGGACCGTCTCGAGGAATAAACTGTCTCGAGAGAGGGATTGGAATTGGAATAAGAAAGGACAATGCCCCTAAGGGCATTTTGGTCATTTTGCCTCTATTTGGGTCTGACAGGCCCGCGAAGCGATGGAAAGACAGAATTTGGACCTAGAGGGTTGGATTCGATAGGAATATGCCCAAAATGACTTGAAAACAAGTCTGGACGGAGTGTAGACTGCCGAGCGGTCAAAAATGAGGTGCTTACAATGACACTTCAGACAGATAGGCTTGATCACAGGATAGCGGTCAGGCTACTAGAGAGGTGGTTTGGGGAGACCGGGACTGTACATTTGGTAGGATTTAAGCTGGGGCCTACTCTTGTCGACTGGGTGATGATTACTGGCCCGTCTTTTGGGGATATCCCGATTTCCCTACGGGCTATGACTGTTGATAAGGCTCGCCTTCTCTTGGGTTTGCCAGGGATTATGGGTTCGAGTTTTTCTGCTTTACTCCTATGTCCAGCAGAGACAGCTTTCGCTTTTGAGCCCTCTCCAGCTAATCAAGCCATCACGAGGCACTGGCTGGTACTGTATATCATCTTTAGTTTCTTTTGCAACAATAATAAGTCGACAATTCCTTTACCATTGGTGAGCCTGGTGGCAGACTTGGATGCATTGGACTACGTGGATTGGGGGGACTACGTGGATTGGGGTGCCTTCACTTTTGCTAGTTTCTTGCTAGGGATGAGAGTTAGGACGACTAGGGCATGGGGGAGCTTGACTGGTTTCTGGCCCTTTTTGATATAGTGGAGTTATAAGTATCTGCCAGTGCGCCGGCCAGAGGTATTAGCCGCTGATGCGTTTCCACAGGCCACGAGATAGGCCAAACATCAAGTGGTCAAGCGGTCCTTGCTTACAGACTTTGTCGCCCTCCGGGCTAACTTGGAACTGTTGAGGCCCCGACATGTGAGATAGGCGCCTTACCATCGGTCTCCCTAGTATGCCGACATGAGGCATCTCATCCTCTTATCTAGGTTGCGGGTCACCTTTCGAGGCTCCTTTTCATGGGAGACGTACTTAGGGGAGCATCATTGGCCACAACTGCACACTGACTTCCATATGGTTATGGATCCTCCTTAGTATATGTTTGGATTTTATCGAGCTGGGGTTGAGATTCCTTATGTAGTCGGGGTACCTGGCGACTGCTTCCTTCTTCAGCCCAATATGGACTATGAGGGTTATTTTAAGGCGAGGTATATTGGTGCCTTTACCCAACTAGATCTGGTGGTTGGAGGACAGGTGGCTAGTCATGAGGTGGTCAAGTTATGGTGTCGAGCCTAGGGTTTTGTTTTTGAGGAGGAGTATTTAGCAACTTGCCAAGCTCGAGACTAGTACCGCACCGAGGTGGAGGCTTTGACTACCCGTATATCTCAGATGGAGGCCCGCTGGGTATGCTATCTGTGATTCATTGTTCATGTTCTTTGTGCATCTTATGTATTCTAATGCTGGGTTTTCTTCTCTCTTGTTTTCCTCGGTCAGGGCTCTTATGATGCTAGAGCTTTTTTTAGCCAGCCCTTTCCATTTGTGCCAGACACTAGTGACTTTGACTTGGATGACGACCCCGCCCCCTAAGGCACCTCTTTCCTCCTATTGACATAGTTGTAGTTTTGTTAGACTGGTAGTATTATTTATGTTTTGAGGCCGTGTGTTGGTCCTTGTGGACAATGATTGTAAGATAATTTTATATACATTATTTCTCTTTACATGGCATGATGATGGTTTTTTTTTTTTAATCTTGTCTTGAATGTATGCATGTAGAAACATAAAGAGTAGGAATATAAACACATGAATACAAGAATCATGACACACACAAAAAATGATGGATATGTACAAGTTTTAAACAGTCATGAAAAATGTTGGTGCATTATCGCATGTATAGATTTAGGCAAAGCACACAGATATACAAAACTTTACGAAAACAGTCTTAGAGGTAGGCTCCAATTTTTTTTAAGTTTAACCGAGTGTCCACTGGGAGCTGGTCATTTTGAACTTTTGCTTTTCTCTCGAGGATCCCCTTCTTTGTTATGCCCTTTTCTTGTCTTGACGGGATAGTAGTTGCCCCATTCTCAGAGTTTTCATTTCTTGACCCATCTCTTTTCTCTCTTATCTAAAAAGGGGAAAATCTTGCCCATATCTCACTCAACTTCCTCTCAAGGATCTCACATTTGGACTAGTGAACTCTCCAGGCGACAACTGAAGTAGCCTTCAGCAAAGGAGCGGGCAGTTTCCATCCTCAATCTGATAAGAGTTTACTTTGGACCGTAATGTAGGCTAGGCTAAGGTTAAGAAATAAAGGGCATACATGATCAAATAATTCTTCCATTTTCTAGTGAGGGTGATATAAACCGGGACCACCTTGAGTAAGCCTTTGTTATTTTATTCACCTTTCTTTTTAGATGTCGTTATTTTCTTTCAAACTTGTTTAGACTAAGCAATCTTTCCTGATCCGAGAAGACTTTGCCTTGGGTTGTAGTGTAGCTAGGTGATGGGGTTTTTGAAAGGAAGGGTATTAAAGGCCCAAGGTGTTGCACTTCTTCTGGGTTTATCACAGATCGGTGATCACTCTTGTCAATAGTTTTTTCTCCTTTAAGCTTTTTCCTTGTCAATTTTCTCTTTTGGGTATTTGCTATGTTTTTGTATGAGTGTTTACCTATATTGGGTTCACTGTTTCTCTTTCTTTTGCCCCAGCACTACTATTTGCACAATCTTTGCTAGTTTCTCATGGCATCTCGCCCCCCCCCCTCCTTTTTTTTCGAGTATCGCGTTGTTTCTCCCTTTCTTTAAACGTAAGCGAAGGCTTTCTTTTGCCTCAAGTTTCTTCCTTTACCCTTTTTCTTTCCAATTTTGCTTTCACCCATTGTGGGTGGTGATCACCAAGTCGAGTTTGTCAAAGGAATGCAATTTGGCTCAAACTGGGTTTTTCAAAGGGAATTCTCTTAACTATTGTTGCACCCCGATTTTTTGCACTTAAGAAAAAAACACACTAGTGAGTGAAATACAGTAATCTCTCGTTAGAACTCATCATTCTAGAAGGACGAGTGCGACTAGGTTTGAATTGGAAATTGATTTGATTAAGGGCTTTTGGAAAAAGTTTGGAGTTGCCATCTAACTTGATTAAGGTGAGTTAGGTCACCTAAAATTAAGCACAATCCGAAGATTACACTTAGGGTTTTGGAAAAGATTTTGAAAACTTCCTCAAGAGAGGGTTTTAAGAAAATAGGTTGTTTGGCAACCTTTGAAAATATTTAAGCCTTTTTTAAAATAACTCCATTTTGGTCGTTGAAAGTAGTAATTCTAGGTTCGGAGGTTAGCCACGTGTAGGGAAGACGCACTAAGCCATCACCCTCCCCGCCCTTGCGGTACCTACATGTCTATTCACTCTTAATTTACTCATTCGGAATCTTCGATTAATAAATGTCAAAAATTATCCACTTTTAAAAAGAACTATATGAAAGAAATTTAATATGATGAATGATATACAAGTGCAAGCAAAAGATTTGCTTTTGAAAATAGATTTGAAAAGACTTGATTTGATTTTGAATATAGATTTGAAAAGAAGATTTTGAAGCTTGAAAGAAAATTTTAGAAATTAGAATTGGAGATTTGAAAATAGATTTTAGAATTAGAAACTTGAAATAAATTATGGAATTGGAAATTTGAAAAAGGTTGTGACCGCACCAATGAGACTTGCCTACGTATCCCTTTTTGAAAATTAGGTCAGTCGTAGTTCGAACAAGAGTCCGATTGAAAAACAAAAAGGTTTAAAAAGAATTGGGTTTGGAACTTAGATTTAGAAGATTGGAATTGGACTTGGTTTAGAAAAATAGAGTTTTGAAAACATTTTGACCTTAATTGGAGTTTAAAAACCATCTTGGTTTACAAAGGAGTTTTTAGAAAAGAGTCGGAGGCCACCTGACTTTAGGGTTAGGGTTAAACTAGGGTTTAGATATCCTAAGACTTAGGTAACCTAGAGAAGGCTTGATTTGAATTTAAGAAGTTTGGATTTAGAAAGCGTAGAGTTTAGAAAACTTATGACTAGAACAGATAGGATGTAGGAAAGACTTGAGATTAAGAAATATTTGACTTGATTTAGAAAAAAAAAACTTGACTTGGAATGGATTTAGAAAAGACTTGACTTGAATGTTTGATTTAGAAAATTTAGAAAGTTGGAGTTTGGGAAAGATTGGATTTAGAAAATCTTAGAATTAGGAAAGTTTCAAAATAGGAAGTTCCCACTTTAGGAAAGTTTCAAATTAGGAAGGTTTTCAAATTAGGAAAGTTTTGACTTAGGAAAGTTTCCCTTTTAAGAAAGTTGATTTTGGAAAGATTCGAATTTGAAAGGTTAGAATTAAGAAAGATTTAGAATTTAGAAAGATTTGGATTTTGGAAAGTCTTGGATTTAAGAAAGTTTGGAGTTTTAGAAAGATTTGGAATTTAGAAAGTTTAGAAATTAGAAAAGGTTTAAATTTAGAAAGATTGGCAAGTTAGAATTTAGGGAAGATTTGAAAGTTTGAGTATTGGAAAGTTAAGATTGAGGAAGGTATGAGATTAGGAAGGATTTGAATTAGGAAAAGTTGAAATTATGAAAGATTTGATTTAGGAAAGATTTGATTTCTATTTCCTAAAATAAAAGATTGAATTTTGTTTTCAAAAATTGATGATTTGATTTTGTTTCCAAAAGGGGAGGATTGGATTTGGTTTCCTAAGTTGGAGATTGGATTTAGTTTCATAAGTTGGAAGAATAGATTTGACCTAGAATTGGAAAGGATGAGATTTGGAAAGCTTGGATTTGGAAGTTTATGATTTGATGTGAAAAAAGGAAGTTTTGGAAACCTAGGTTAGGATGTAGAAAACAGAAGTTGAAAACTAGGGTTTACTAATCATGGGTTCTAGGGCTTGACTTGGGCCTCAAGAAAAAGAAATTTTGGAAAGTAGAACTTTGAAAAGAGAGTTTTTAGAAAAAAGATTTTTAGAAAGAGTTTTTAGGAAATTGATTTGAAAAGAAGTTTTAGAAAGTGGATTTGTATAGAGATTTTGGAAAGGATTTAAAAAGCAATTTTGGAAAGAGGATTTGAATGTGGAATTTTGCATGTCTTTAAAAATATTTCACTTTCCTAAAATGATTCTAATCATAAGAAGATTATAACCATTCTAGGATTGTGATTTTGAAAACAACAAGGATTTGAAAATATGGACCATATTTGTCTCATTAAATATAACACTTTCCTAAAGCAACCCTAACCATGGAATAGCTAGAATCACCTTTAAGATTGTGATTTTGAAAACAAGTTTGAAAGAGAAGATTTTAATGTAAGTTTTGAAAAGGGTTTTGATGCAAGTTTTGAAAACAAGTTTAAAAAACAATTTTGGATGAATATATGAACATGATATGCACAATGCAATAGGGTGGTGAACATACAAGCTTTAGGCTTCACCACATAATCAAAGGAGCCAAATCCACACGATCTAAGGTTAAACTAAGAGAAAGCCCCCGACACGGTGACTTTAAATTGTCCTTCATACGCATGAATCGGAGAGTCTTTTATTTCAAGCATGCAAGAAAGGCGATAGAAGATTAGGATTAAAATAGAAGAGAACCCAAGTGGGTTAGAAGAAAGAAGAGAGAAGGAGAAATTACATAAATGTAAATAGAAAACCAACCTTGTGTCTTCCTTAATTTGCTTGTTTTATTTGTTTTACTTCGCTTTGATCTTCGAGAGCTTTGAGATTACAGCATCTTGAGTCTTCAATGGTTGGCTTGGAGGCTTGTATAGGAGTGTATTGAGTGTATGTATGTTAGGGCTAAAGTGTATGGGGGCTAGCGTTTGAAGAAGCATAAGAAAACTAGGGTTTGAAGAGAGTTCGAGGTCTGTATATTGAGAGATGGAGTTTCTGGACTTAGATTGTGGACTTTTTTCATGCAGGGGGAGACTCTGTATTTATAGACACATGACTGACCTGGCGCCTGTTGCAGTGGCTCTAGGCTAAATTTTCTTCTGGCACTTCTAGGAGTGGCGTCAAGCCAATTTTTGGGGCGCCAACCACTTAGGAAAGCCTTAAGGTTGGCAAGCAACGTATCTTTCAAACCTTGATACGCAAGGCAAAAGATTTGGGCACTTCTCCTAGTGACTACCATGCAATTTTTGGCTTAGCTCCACTAGGAGTGACTCCGAAAAGTTCGGGAATAATTCAGGAGGTCAGGAATGGGCCGGAAGGCTAAAAATGGGTAGAAACGCTTAGAATAATGTCTTGGGGGTAGTAGACTTGAAAAATAATGTAAACATTTGTTTAAAAGGTCGATTGGGCCATTAGGAGCAAAATGGTCAATCGAACTGAAAAACTACCGAGATGGACTTAGAATGTCTCGAAAGAAGGCTTAAAGCTTGGAAACTACCTAAAGTGTTTCGGAAGGTTTTCGGTTTGATACCTAGAGCCGGCATGGTTAGAAAAGGCGACTGGCCTACTGAGGGCAAAACGATCATTTTGCACCGTGCTTGCCGGAATTGACTCGGAAAGGTATTGGAAGGTTGGGAATACTATTAGAAGCATTCTCGAGAGGTGACTAGTTTGATACCCAAAGCCAATGTGGTTCCCGGTGGCGCTCGGATGTCTATGGACAAAATGGTTATTTTAACTGGATGGTCTCAAAATTAGTCCAGAACTGACTAGAAGGCATTTGAACATACCAAATCATCTTTGGGATCAGCTTGGAAGCATGGAATTATTGCTCTAAGGACTTAGGTACTTTCTCAAGAAGCGTGCCGGAATGGCCTAAGAGGTAGTTTGGTCATTTTTCACTAGAGTGGGCTAGTAGGCAGTGGTGTTGACCTAGGTTTTGAGTATTTCCGCCACTTTGACGGTATATGACAACTTGGTTTCCAAAGGTATCTTGTCCTTTGGTAAACGTGTCAGGCCAAGACGCGAGTTCAGTCCCGTGACATAAAGGGTTTGTTGGCAATTCTCAATGTCGATCTGTTTACAAGTGTTTCCGCCACTTTGACGGTTGTGATGTTTACGAGTATTTTCACCACTCTAAAAATTCGCGTTCATTCTAGAGAGCGCCTAATCTCAGGAATCAACTTTCTAAAAAGACGAGCCGAATAGCGGACATTCTTCATTGGCGGGCTAGCAGATGCCAAAGGCGGATTGTTCTACCATCATAGGGACTTGGGTTCCTTTCTGGTCCATGGGTTTGAAGGCACTTACCGTTCTGAGGAGTTTTTTTGAAAAACGTGCCGAATTGGATGGTCTTATCGCTTGAGAGATCAACTTTCTCGAAAGGTGTGCCAAATTTGATTTGAATTAGAATTGGACTTGAAATTGAATTTGAGATTGAAATGGAACTTACCGTCTCTAGGAAGACGGGCCAATTGGAATTGGACTGAGCGATGCCACAAGGGCATTTTGGCCATTTTGCCTCTATTAGGCCTGGTAGGCCCTCGAAGTGCTTGATTGATTGGATTAAGTTTGAAAAGTTGATTTGGACTTGAATATATCTATGTCGGTTTGAATGTGAGTCCGGTCAGACAGGAGATTGCTGAGCGGGCAAAAATGGGGTTCTTACACAATCGTAGTTCAATCTCGGGGTCCGATTAAAAATAGACACTTTGGGGTCTTTCAAAAGTTTGACTTGAAAATGTTTGATTTGGAACTTTGATTGGAAGATTGGAAATTGAACTTTGATTTGAAATCGAACTTAGAATTGACTTTAATTTGAAATTGAACTTGAGGATTTGAAATTGATTTTGATTTGAAAAGATTGAACTTTGAAGGAGAACTTGAACTTGATTTGGGAAAGATTGAGTTGAACTTTGAGATCATCTTTATTGAATTGGAGTTTGAAAATCATCTTGTTTTAGAAAAGAGTTGAAACTTCCTAACTTTAGGGTTAGAGATTGAACTAAGGCATCTTAGGGCTTTGATAACCTAGGGTTTGAAGCATGTAAATGAATTGGAAAGACTAGATTTGAACTTGAGAGGTTTGATTTTAGAAAGTTGGATTTTAGGAAAGTTCTTTTTTAGGATAGTTGGATTTAAGAAAGGTTTAGAAAGAATTTGATTTGATTTAGAAACACTTAATTTGGAATGGTTGGGAAATATTTGACTTGAATATTTGATTTGAAAGAATTTAGAAAATTAGGATTTAGGAAAGATTTGATTTTGAAAAGTTTTGAATTAGAAATGTTTCAAAGTATGAAAGTTCCAAATTGCGAAATAGTTGATTTTAGAAAGATTTAAATTTGGAAATATTGAACTTAGAAATATTTGAATTTTAGAAATACTTGAGAGTTTGAAATTAAGAAAGGTCTGAAAGTTTGAATTTAAGAAAGATGAAAATTAAGAATGATTAGAATTAGGAATGATTTGATAGTTTGAAATTTAGAAAGTCGGGATTTGGAAAGGTTTCAAATTAGGAAATATTTGATTTCTATTTCCTAAAGTTGAAGATTGGATTTTATTTCTAAAAACAGATTATTTGATTTCTTTTCCAAAATTGGAGGATTTGATTTGGTTTCTTAAATTGGAAGATTTGATTTGACATGGAATTGGAAATGTTGAGTTTTGAAAATCTTGGTTTTAGAAATCTATGATTTGATGTAGAAAATAGTTTTGGACACCAATGATTTGAGGCAAAATAGAAAGTCATGATTTTAAGAAAGGAATTAGGGTTTCCTAATTATGGATTCTAGGGCTTCACTTGGACTTTAAGACTAAGAGCTTTTGGAAAGTAGATCTTTGAAAAGGATTTTTAGGAAGTAGATTTGTAAAACTATTTGTAAAGAGGTTTGAATATAAGCTTTTGCAAATCTCTTGAATATCTCACTTTCTTAAAACGATTCAAACCATGAAAAGATTAGAAGCATTCTAGGGTTATGATTTTGACAATAACTAGGATTTGAAATATGGACCATAATAATCACATTGAATATAATACTTTCCTAAAACAACCCTAATCATGAAGTGGCTAAAATCATCTTAAGATTGTGGTTTTGATGAAAATAATTTAGGGTTTACACCCATACTTTTGGACCTTGATAGTCGCATTAAATATAACACTTTCCTAAAACAATCCTATGTATGGAATGGCTAGAATTATTCTAGGAGTGTGATTTTGAAAACAAATTGGAAAATTGATATTTTGAGTGCAAGTTTTGCAAAAATAGCCTTTATGTAAGTTTGAAAACAACTTTGAATGCCATTTTAAATGCAATGTATGAACATGATAACCATAATGCAATAGGATCATGATCATACAAGATTAGGCTTCACCATATAATCAAGAGAGCCGAACCCACATCATCTAAGATTGAACTAGAAGAAAGCCCCCAACACAGTGATCTTCAATAGTCTTTCCTAGGCATGAATTGGAGAGTCCCTTGTTTCAAGCATGCAAGAAGCGGAGGTAGAAGATGGAGATTAAAATAGAAGAAAATCTAAGTGGGTTATGAGAGAGAAGAGAGAGGGGGATTACATAAAAGTAAAACCAACCTCGTATTCTTATTGCTTTGATTGCTTTGTTTGCTCTACTTGACTTAAACTTTGAGAGCTTTGAAGATGCAGTAGTTAATCTTCAATGGATGTTTTGAGGCTTGTATATGAGTGTATAGGATGTATAGAGGCTACAGTTTGAATGTATGGAGGCTAGGGTTTGAAGAGGCTAGATAGAATTAGGGTTTTGGAGAACTTCGAGCTATGTTTCAAAGAGACAAATTTTCTAGACTGAGTTTGCGAACCCTTTTTACGTAGGGAAAGGTCTGTATTTATTGGCAATTGAAACAGAAACTAGCACCTATTGTAGTGGCGCCAGTGTGATTTTAACCTTGGCGCCACTAGGAGTGGTGCTAGGCCATTTATTGGTTTGGCGCCACTACTAGTACCAGCCACTTAGGAAAGTATTTAAGGCGGCAAGAAACATATCTTTTGACCTTTGTGACGCAAAGCAAAAGATTTGAGCTCCTTTTCTAGTGACTATCACACAATTTTTGGCTTGGCTCTACTAGAAGTGACTCCAAAAGGTTTAGGAATGATTCAGAAGGCTAGGGATGGATAGGAACCCTTAAAAGAGTGTCTCGGAGGTAATGGACTTAAGAAACAATGCCGGAATATTATAAAAGGCAAATCGGCCCATCAAGGGCAAAACTATCATTTGAACCATAAAAACACCGGAATGGACCCGGAGTGACCCGTGAGAAGGCTTGAAGATTGGAAACACTATCAAAATTGTTTCGAGGGGTTTCCAATTTGACACCCAGAGCCAGTGTGGTTGGAAAAGGCGACCAACCCACCAACAGCAAAATGGTCATTTTGCACTAGGCTTGCTGGAATATTTTCGAAACAATCCAGAAAGGTGTTGGAAGGCTAAGAATACTATTAGAAGCATCCTTAGAAGGTAACTAGTTTTATACTTAGAGCTAGTGTGGTTCTCGAAGGCAATCGGATAATTAGGGGCAAAATATTCATTTTGACTGGATGCTCTCGTAATCGATCCAAAAGCGACTAGAAGACACTTGAAAATGACTATTGGAAGGGTGGATTTACCGCTCTAAGGACTTAAGTACTTTCTCGAGAAGCATGTCGGAAGGGCCTAATGGACAGTTTGGTTATTTTTTACCAGAGTAGGCTAGCAGGCACTATTGTTGACCTGGGTTTTGAGTATTTCCATCACTCTGATGGTGTGTGATGAGTAAGTTTCCAAAGGTAGCTCGTCCTTCAATAAATGTGCCATGGCCAAGAGGCATGTTTGGTCCCGTGACATAGAGATTTGTTGGCAATTCCCAATGTTGACCTGTTTGCTAGTGTTTCCGCCACTCTGACGGTTGCAATGTTGTGAGTGTTTCTGTCATTCTGACGTGAACCGTTCTACCATCTTGAGGACTTGGATTCTATTCCGATCAATAGGTTTGAAGGGACTTATCATTAAGAGGTGTTTTCTCAATAAACGTGCTAGACTAGATGGACTTATCATCTGAGGGACCTACTTTCTTGAAAGACGTGCCAAATTTGAGTTTGATTGGTCTAGACTGGAATTGGAATTAGAATTGAGGTTGAAATAAAAACTTACTGTCTTTAGGAAGACATGTTAACTAGAATTGGATCAAGCAATGCCCTAAAGGCATTTTGGTCATTTTGCCTCTATTGGGCCTAGCGGGCCCTCAAAACGATTGATTGACTGAATTGAGTCTGGAAAACTTGTTTGGACTTGAATATGTCTATGTTAGTTTGAATATAAGTTCGGTTAGATCGGAGATTGTCGAGCAGGCAAAAATGTGATGCTTACAAGGAAGCAGTTAGAAAAACTAAAAAAAGCATTTTTTGAAATCAAACTTTTTAGAGGAACAATTTAGGAAAACCTAGATGGTATTTTTTTGGAATAAAATCTTTTTGAAGAAAAAAGAGATAAAACCTTTGAGCGTGTGGCCTTTTTCGAAAAGAAGACCCTGAGAAACTTTTAAAAAAAATTTCAAAATAGGGAAAGAGTTTAAAATTTTTGAAAATAAATCTTTTTGAAGGGAAAAGAGATAAAACCTTTGAGAGTAGGATCTTTTTGGCAGAGGAAACCTCGGGAAACTCAGAAGAAATTAAAACTTTTTGAAGGAAAAGTTTAGAAAATCTTGAAATGGATTTTTGGGTAAAACTTTCGAGGAAAAGGTTTAAGGAAACCTAGAAATTGACAAAAAAATTTTGAAGAAAAAATTTAAAAACTCCTGGAATGAATTTTGAATGAAAATAAAAAAAACAAAAAAAAAACCTTCAATTGGAAGTCAAATTTTTTTAAAGAAATCTAGAAATTGATGAAAACTTTTGAAAGAAAAGTTTAGAAACCCTTGAAAATTGATTTTGAAATGGACTCTTTGAAGAATTTTGAAACTTGAAGAAGACTTTCAGAAAACTTAGACAATTGTTTTAGAATAAAACTTTTTTGACAGAGAAGTATCGAAAACCTCTGAAATGGATTTTGAATAAAACTTGTTGAATGGTTAGAAAACTTTTGAATTGGATTGCGAATAAGATTTTGGAACTTTGAATAAAACTTTTTGAAGGAAAAAGTTTAAAAAACTTTCGAATTGGATTTTGATTAGAACTTTTGAAGTTTAGAAAACTTTAGAACTTGATTTATAATAAGACTTTCTGAAAGTGGAGTTTGGAAAAACTAGAATTTGACAAAACTTTTGAAGAAAAAGTTTTAGATAACCTTGAAGAATTGATTTTGAATAGAACTTTTGAGAAAAAAGTTTGACAAACCTTGAAAGTAGATTTAGGATAAAATTTTCTGAAGAAAAACTTCAGGAGACTTGTGGAAATTGATTTCCAATATGAACTTCTTTGAAAGGAAAAGCTTAGAAATTCTTTGAAATGGATTTTAAATGAAACTTTGAAATTTGATTTTGAAATTAACTTTGAATTTTGAATTTGAAATAAACTTTTAGAGGGAAAGGTTAAGAACCTTTTGGAATTGATTTTGAAATAAATTTTTGAAGGGAACAGTTTAGAAACCATTTTGATTTGAAACTTGGACACGATCTGTAAAAAATTCATTTTGACTCGAAACTTGAATTTTTAAAAACAAAATATATAGAAAATTCATTTTGACTCGAAACCTAAATTTTTTAAGATAAAATGTTTAGAAAATTCATTTTGACTTAAGACCCCCTCTTTGTTTTTAAAAGCAAAACGTTTAGGCAATTCGTTTTGATTTGAAAGTTGAAATTCTTCTTTTCTTCTTCTTGTTATTTTTCTTTCTTTCTTTCTTTCTTTCTTTTTGTTATGTGTACCTCTTAGCTGTCTATGAAACTTTACTGTATCACTTTCCTTTTGGTGTGTCTTTAGGATGGCTGACTTAGGAAACAATAATCTATACATGAGGTAATGACTGAGCTGACAATGACGAGATCTTCTTTGGTCAAGTAGAGGACTAGTGTTGCTGATAAGGAGAGGGTGGCCTTGCTAGGGCTACTATAGATGATGCCCCAGATGAGGCTGTTGGAGATGTTAAGATTGCCCTGGTCAGAGCTGATACTAAGGTTAAGGTTGAGATTAAGATTGCTTTTCGAGGAGGCCCATGGTGAAGCTGCTGGTCGAGAGGCTTCTTGGCAAAACTGAGCACGGGGCACCATAAGAGACTTTTTCATGCTTGTGACTCTCCTGTCTTAGAATTTAAAGGAGAGGACATTGGTCTGTCTTTGGTCGGGATCTCTTAAGGTTCAAATGTAAGGTGTTGGCTTGACTTTTGAGTTCTGATTTTGATACATACGGTAGGATTCTTATTAACATGTCTCTGGAGGGGTAATGCTTATCTTGAATTGACTTCTAGGAGGAGTGAGGTCACTTTTGACCGGTTCATTTTGAATGGATCAATGGATTTGGAAGGGAGGTGTAGGGCAGGGTATTACCCTAGGTTTCATGGTTTGAAAAGGTTTTAATAAAAGTTGATTGGGAGGTCGAGGTTGGGTCGTTGCCCCATTCTTTGTTTCTTGTCAGCTATAGTAGTCTAAGCTTTCTGAGGAGTATGCCGGTGCTGGAGTTGTCAGAGATTACTTGGTCGCAGGGTGGCTTTTAGCTTATTTTTTGTGCTTTGCCCCATTTCTTGTTTCCTATTTGTGTGTGTGAGAGAGAGAGAGATAGAGAGAGAGAGAGAGAGAGAGAGAGTTTTTATACAAAAACAGTTTATTTATGCCAATTCTAAAAATGTACAGGTGAATGCATGTTATGCTTTTTGATGAATGCACAGGTTTATATAAGAATTCAATTAAATGTGTGTCATACTTTTGGATGAATGCAGCTGCAAGAATGGAATTGAATGCATGTCATGCTTTTTGATGAATGCATGAATAAATACAAATTACATAGGAATTTAATAGATATACAGGTTATACATGTCATGGATGCACTAGTACTACATGTATATAGGCTATTTATGAAGAATGTCCCAGGATTGCCCCAAAACTCATACTCTCAGGGGATCTTGACCTTTTGGGAATGTCCCAGGATTGTTCTTAAGTTGACTTTTAGAGATGCCAACTTTTTTTTTTTTACTAGAGATGCCGTTTGACATCATATCTTCTTGGAAATCACCATTTTCATTGTCGCTTTCATCGTCTCTCATTAGTTATTACTCATGACTTTTGCCTTAATCCAATGTGGGTAGTGATCACTAGGTTAGGTTTTTAGAAGAAAACAATTGGCTCAAATGGGTTTTGCAAGGGGATGCTTTTAACTGTATGGTAGAGGAATTGAGGGCCTTTCTTCATTTCAAATTGAATTGCTTAGTCCATAAAACTTTTGTACGAAATTTACACAATGTTCCTAGAGATGGCATGTTTTTGGTAGTAAACCCTTATATATTCTATCAAATCAACTACTTTATACTTACCCCAGTGTGAGGATAGTTCTTGACTTAGAGATATTTGAATAGAAATTACTTACGACTCTAGTGGGCTGAGCAAAGGGTAGTGTTTATTTATTTTTAGATTAATAGAATAATGGCTTTTCATCATTTTGAGGACTCAACTACCCATCGCTTAGCTAGGATATCACTCAAGTGTCGCCTCTTCAATAAGCTCCGACCTCTTTGTTGAGTCTGTCTTTCTCACTCTCTTTTTTTCTCTCGAAGGTTTTAACCCTCGCTGAATAGGTTGCCCATGCTATCCCATCATTTAAGTTGAGTCATTACAAAATGAGAAAGAATCCTTAGAAGCAATAATCATCCACAAGAGTAGAAGACAAAAGGGATAAACTAAAAGCTATCTTTTTCCATTTCAAATCACGATTGCATGGCATGCAATGTTTATTTAAATAAGATATGCAAGAAATAGAAAGATAGAAAGGAAATGGACGAATTTTGCGAAAACATCCCTTTTCTTGTGGCCCTTTTGGTGAGAACTTAATAAGGTTTTAGGATCATGACGGCGCCCTCCATACTCTAATTGCCATGTATTTCATCTGATGATGCAAGGGTGGCTAGGCTTGAGGATTGGGTGGAGAAGCAACATGGTGCCAAGGTGATGGCTAAGAGAGAGGGCATCTTGTGGATGGATGGTCCACACCTTCTATTGTTTCTAAGTAGATTATGCCTCTTCTAACAATTGGGTTTGTCCTTATATGAGTTGTGAACTAGGTGGGATGTAGGAGGGATTTCATGAGTTTAGTTGTGCTCTTTGAACTAGAAAAAGAAAGAGAAAAAAATAGTGCAATTAACATATGGAGTTAGAAATTTTATGCGATGCATGCCCTATGAAAGTCCCTTTTTTTAGGAAATCTAGGCATGATGTTGAGTCTATTTTGAAGGTAGGGTTTTGCCCCTATCATGTAATACAATACCTCTTCGGCATGGGCCGGTTAATGATTCTATGTTTGGACAATCCCGCCTCCATGGACATAGAGAGATTTGAGCCCCTCTTGAGACATGCTTCTATGCATGTCATGGATCCTTAGGGTTGAGGAACCCTTAAGAGTTTTGGTAGGTTCAATTAATATGAGATTGGATTGCTCCTTTCTCTCTGCAGTTGATTAAATGCATGAGAACCATGACTTGAGTTTTTTGGAACTCTTATCTTGGAATAGATATGGATGCTTGAGCATAATGGAAGTATATATGTGAGCAATATGATAACAGTAAATGAATGGTTTAGAAGACCCCCTTCTTGTCTTGCTTTTGCCTTCAATTTTCTTGGTACTTGGAGATTAGGAGAAAGGATAGAAGACAAGAAAAAACATATAAGTTAGTGTCGTGATTTGAAATTTTTTATGTAATATATATCCTAGGGGTGCCACTACTCTTTAAGAGGGACTAACCATGATGTGTTGGCTCACTTTTGGAGATAGGAGGTTTGTCCTTGTATGCAAATACCATACTTGTGTCTAGAATCATTCATACATTCATTCATGGAAACAAAGAAAAAGTATTATAACCTATTCATTGAATTCAAGCTTGAGTATATGTAATTGAAATACATTGTAATAGGGGGGAAAGGGACATTTTTCTTTGGACTTTCACCTATCTACTTTTACATTTGAGATCCTAAACTAGTCTTGAGTCTTCAGATTTGTCTTCCTTAAGCTTGATGTTGATGGGGCAATTGAGAGTTCTTGCTATTTGATTGTCCCTTGTCTTCTTGGCAACTTTGTCTCTTTGAGCATAGAGGGATTAGGGCCCCTTTTATGGAATTACTTGAAATGTATGCCATGAGTTCTTAGGGTTACGTGGGAACCCCTAGGATTTTGGTAGATTTTATATAAGGGAGAGTGATCTTGGTGCCACTCTCTATGGATTATATGCATGAGAATGCAGTGACTTGAGTTACTTTGGAACTCTCATCTTGAGATGAAGTATTGAATGCATGTATGTATATGCTAGGATTATAAAAAGATAACGCAATTGTAAAGTAAATATGCATGCATGAGCATTTATACAAGTATCATAATAGTAGGAATAGACAAGGATAAAAGAAAGTAAAGCAGTCACCCTTTCCTCCATGATTTTGAAATTGACATGCGTGTCTTAAATTTGACAAAGGTTCTGCTATGCATGGTCTCTACATGAGCATGAGGTTAAGGGTTTACTAATGCTTTCTAAGAAGGCTCGGTTCCCAGATCTTTAAACCTAGACCCACTCCCCAAGGTGGTGTCATTATCGGTTAGTGATCTGAGCGGGGGAACCATCAAAAAGCCGTAGGCTAAGAAACTAACACAACATCTGCCCACAACTAATATACCATTCATCCTTCTAACTAGAAGGGACATAACTAGGTAAAAATGCAAATATGTAAATGCAAGTGCACGTATAATGTGTGTGTGTGTGTGTGTGAAATTTTGAAAAACAAAGGACAGGGTCAGATAACTCTCATCCATCCTGTCCATTTCATCATATTCATTCACGACATACATGGCAGTTAATATGACATAAAATAAAATGTGAACAAGGGTTTACCTACAAAAGAAAATGCACAAAGTCAATACCTTGATGACAAACTTAATGCAAGATTGAATGATTAAATATGAATTGAATGCAAGCAATGACATTGTTTTGAGAACATCTTTGAAAAGATTGATTTTGAAAATTTTGAAGTGAATAAGATTGGACAAATTAATCGAAGATTCTAGATGAGTGAAGGGTGAAAAGACATGATAATGGTCTAACCCTCTAAGCATTTCCTAGCAGAGTCGCCAATTATCGTGCCCCGATTTTTTACACTCGAGAAAACACAAGTAAAAACAATACAGTACTCTCTCGTTAGAACTCATCCTCCTAGAAGAGCGAGTGCAATTAGGTTTGAATTAGAAATTGACTTGAATAAGGGTTTCAGAAAAATATTTAGAGTTGTCACCTAACTTTGTTAAGGTGAGTTAGGTCACCTAAAACTAAGTGCAATTCAAAGATTAAACTTAGGGTTTTTTAAAAGGTTTTGAAAAACTTCCTCAAGAGATGATTTTTTGGAGAAAACAAGTTGTTTGACAACCTTTGAAAAGATTTAATCCCTTTTTGAACAATAACTCCATTTTTTGTCTCTCGAAAATAGTGATTCTAGGTTCGAAAGTTGGTTATGTATAGGGAAAATGCACTAGGCTATCACCCGATCATGCCCTTACGGTATGTACATGACTTTCACCTTAGGTTCTCTCATTTAGAATATTCGATTATTCAATGTCCAATACTATCTACTTTGAAAATAATTATATGATGCATGATATGCAAATGTAATAAAAATATTTGATTTTGAAAATAAATTTAAAGAAAGGATTTGAAGTTTGAAAGAGGTTACGGGAATTGAAAACTTGAAAAATATTGTGGAATTGAAAACTTGAAAAAGGTTGTGACCGCACCCATAGGGGTTGCCTACAACTCCATTTGTTGGGAATCAGGTCAGTCGTAGCTCGAACTTGGGGTCCGATTGAAAATAGACACTTCAAGGTTTTTGGAAAGTTTGACTTGAAAAGGTTTGATTTGAAACTTTGATTGGAGGATTTGAAATTAAACTTTGATTTGAAATTGACTTTGATTTAAAATCGAACTTGGAATTGACTTTGATTTAAAGTTGAACTTGATGATTTGAAATTAAACTTTGAAGTAGAACTTGGGCTTGATTTGAAAAAATTGAGTTGAGCTGTGAAATCATCTTGACTTAGATTGAAGTTTTAAAACTATCTTGGTTTAGAAAAGAGGTTTTAAAAAATAGTGGAAGCTTCCTTATTTTAGGGTTAGGATTGAACTAGGGTTTGGCCTCCTAGGGTTTAGGTAACCTAAGGTTGAAGCATGCAATTGAAATAGGAAGGTTTGATTTTAGAAAGTTGGATTTTAGGAAAGTTTCAAATTAGAAATAGGAATGTTTAATTTTAGAAAGTTGGATTTTAGGAAAATTTCAAATTAGGAAAGTTCCATTTTAGAAAAGTTTTGAATTAGAAAAGTTCTAAATTAGGAAAGTTTTGAATTTAGAAAGATTTGAACTTAGAAAGATTTGGAAGTTTCAAATTATGAAAGGTTTGAAAGTTTGAATTTAAGAAAGATTAGAATTAGGAAAGATTTGATAGTTTGAAATTTAGAAAGTTGGGATTTAGAAAGGCTTGAAATTAGGAAAGATTTGATTTCTATTTCCTAAAGTTGAAGATTAGATTTTATTTCCAAAAATAGAAGATTTGATTTTATTTCCAAAATTTGAGTATTTGGTTTGGTTTCCTAAATTGAAATTTTTTATTGGGTTTGGTTTGGCTTGGCTCCACTAGGAGTGACTCTAGAAAGTCCGAAAATGATCCAAAAGGCCGGGGATAGATAGGAACCCTTAAAAGAGTGTCCCACAGGTAACAGACTTAAGAAACAATGCCGAAATATTTGAAAAGGCCAACCGGCCCATTAGGAGCAAAAAGGTCATTTGAATCGAGAAAACACCGAAATGGACCCAGAGTTACCCAAAAGGAGGATTGAAGATTGAAAACACTATCAAGAGTGTTCTAAAGGGTTTTTGGTTTGATACCTAGAGCTGGCGTGGTTGAAAAAGACAACCAGCCCACTAGGGACAAAATGGTCATTTTGTACCGAGCTTACCAGGATAGACTCGGAATGATCCAAAAAGGTGCTGGAAAGCCGAGAATACTATTAGAAGTATCCTTAGAAGGTAACTGGTTTGATGCCCAGAGTCGGTGTGGTTCCCGGAGGCCAATGGATGCCTAGGGGTAAAATTATCATTTTGACCGGATGTTCTCAGAATCAATCCGAAAATAACTAGAAGGCACTTAAACATGTCGGATTGTCCTTGGGACAATCCTAGAAGGGGGAACTTACCGCTCTGAGGACTTAGGTACTTTCTCAAGAAGCATGTTAAAAGGGCCCAAGGGGCAATTTGGTCTTTTTTTTACCATAGTGAGCTAGCAGACACTGGTGTTGACCTAGGTTTTGAGTGTTTCTATCACTCTAGCGATGTGTGATGAGTTCGTTTCCAAAGGTATCCCATCCTTCGGTAAACGTGTCATGATCAAGAGGCGTGTTCGTTCTCGTGACGTAGGGTTTATTGGCAATTCCCAATGTTGACCTGTTTGCGAGTGTTTTTGGCACTCTGATGGTTGCAATGTTTATGAGTGTTTTCGTTACTCTGACGGTGTGCATTTATTTCGAAGACTACCTGATCTCGAAAAGTTGCTAGATGGTCTTGTCATTTGACAAATCAACTTTCTCGAAAGATGTGTTGGATAGCAGACATTATACATTGGCAAGCTAGCAGGAACCAAAAGTGAAGTCCTTTACCATCTCGAGGAGTTAGGTTCTGTTCCGATCGACAGGTTTGAAGGGACTTATCATTTTGAGGAGTTTTCTTGGTAAACGTGCCGAACTCGATGAACTTACCATTTAAGGGATTAACTTTCTCGAAAGACGTGCCGAATTGAGCTTGACTAGTCTAGATTGGAATTAGAACTGGAATTGAAGTTGAAATGCAAACTTACCATCTTTAGAAAGACGTGCCAATTGAAATTAGATCAAGCAATGCCCTACAGGCATTTTGGTCATTTTGCTTCTATTGGGCCTGGTAGGCCCGTAAAGCGATTGATTGATTAGATTAAGTCTGGAGAACTAGTTTGGCCTTGAATGTGTCTGTGTCAGTTTGAATGTTAGTCTGGTCAGGCCGGAGATTGCCGAGTGGGTAAAAATGGGATGTTTACAAGACCATGAGGTTATGGTAGCGGAGTTATGTCTTCTAGGAGAGCAGTGGGCCAATTCACAAGTTACGATGAAGGTCCTAGAGCTTAGGTATATACCCATCTTCCTTTCACATGCACTTCTTTGCTAACCTTGTGTTAGACTGCTGAGGTTAGCCAAACAAGGGGCCAACTTATGTATGCTTCCAGGACGGGTAGGTCCATTGACTTACCCCACTATCTATTTAGAGCTTTATATTCCGCCACCATCTTGACTCGACCTCAGGGTTGCATCCCATTCGCCAGTTTCCTGACTAAGCTCATTAGTCGAGCTAGAGTAGTCCCGCCACCAGACATCCCTTTCCTACAAGGATTGTAGCTGATAGAGATTGTGTCAAAACATCAAGCTGAGGCGCAGTTGGCTGGGATCTAGAGGCGAGTCTAGAAGGCTTAGCAACAGGCATAGGCCCAATAGCAGGCTGGCCCCAACATCAGGAAGACCCCGAGGATGTCCTAAGAGCCAAGCAGTAACCACAACAAGATAGCCGCAGCTGAGCAATACCATCAGGGTCAGGTTTTAGATGATATCCTTGCACAGATCCAGAGACAACAAGCTGGATCTTCAACTCCTTCTGTATTTCCGAGAGATAATGATGCTTTTGGAACCTCGTAGTTAGAGATAGAATTTAGATATTATTTGTATACACATGTTTATCATTTTAATGTATCTAAAACTCTATTATTCATATTAGATGCCATTATTTTTTTTTTAGCTTTATTAGATATGTCTTGTTTTTATACTTCAACCACTTTGTGGTTTATGGATTATTCTCAGGTTTTACATTGTATGTCTATCATCTGGCTACTTAGGAAGTATTGGAAAAAGGTTGAGGGTATCTTTTCGGTTTCAGCACTTCATTTTACTATAGCACATCTTTCCATATTTTTCATGGTATCCCTTATTATTTATAGTGGATGTGTTGATGACTTAGTATGGGACCATAACATGTTCAGGAGCTACAATCTTGGATTATTAGATAGCTAGTGTTATGCATTGTTTATATTTGAGTTGGATTGACTTTTCATCCTTGATTTTGATGCTTTGTGAGGTTTTATCGTAAGTACACATATATGAGAGGATTACACTCTTTTGAGCACAAATCATGCCGTATAGCTTCATATGTGTTAACTTGCACATTTATAACCTTACCTGAGTGGAGATCTTACCTTGTGAGTTTTAGAGCTATATTTGTCTTTTGGGAGGGATTACATTTACTCTAGGACAATTTCTTGGTTCTTATCTTTTCCAATGACTTCATTATGCTTGTATTTGGTTATATGCTTTATATTGATTGGCAATATTGACACTTTCATTCTTTCAAGATCTATTCATGTATACTTTGGAGATAATTTTAAGCGATCTTTTATCCTTTTGAGCCACAGAGTTCTCGTACATTGTAACCACTTCTTTGACCCTTTTGATGTGTGATCTTGATTGAAATGTAATCATTGTTGAGATATCATTTCTAGTTGAGAAACATAACTTTTCATTTCTTGAAAACTCTTAAAAAAGAAAAAAGTATGAAGAACTATGGTTATGGCAAATGTAAAGAGGAAGTGAGAGATTGAAAAAGGTAGCAAAGAAAGTGCAAAAAAAAAAAAAAAAGAAATAGAAATGAAAACAACACCAAAGAAGAGAAAAAGGAAAAAAAAAAGAAGAAGAATAAAAGGGATTGGTAAATCAAAAAGGCAAGAAAATGTGCTAAAATGCGATAGTTTGGGAAAGATGGAAGAGTTTGCTTCATTAACCATTACATGTCTTGATCACACATGTATTGTGTCATTTTACCTATTTCTTCCCTTTACCTCCTACCTTGCAATCAATTGGCCTTCACTTGAAAAGTCCTTTTTTATTCAAGCATACTTCTCATAAGATCTTGTTTGAATATAAGTCATTATTTGTTAACTATGTTCAATTGATATTTAAGTTATGAACATTCTTTCATGAAGTCATGCCAAATTAATACACTTTGATTATTGCATTCCTTTGGATTTGGTTTGCTTTCTTGCATAATATTGCATTTACTTATTTTAGAGCATTCCATTGAGAGGAACTAAGTGTTGAATTGTTTGAGAGTGTATGTCTGGTGAGGATTTAGATTAAGGCTCCAAGGTTATAAATGTGTGAGTAGGTACATTTGAGCTATATTACATGATTCTATCACACAATCACTTGAACCTCACTTTTGTATCCTTATTGATGGATTCTTGCTTGCATTAGGAGAACGGTTTTCTTGTTGAGATGACTTGGGTATAGCTATACATTACTCTTATATTGTCCTAAATCTTGGATTGTTGTTCATGGATTGATGTTTGTGGGTGTCATTACTATAAGTCTTCACGAAACATCATTCTTCTACTAGGGGTAATCTAGAGGTTTAAGGTCTTGATATATAGGCTAAATGCATATATGACTCCTATAAAAGTGAAGATTATCTCTTATTTAGTGTTTTGCTACAGATTAACAAAAGTTAGGTGGGGGGGGGGGGGGGGGGGGGGGGGGGGGGGGGGGGGGGGGGGGGGGGGGGGGGGGGGGGGGTTACACTCCAAAAGTGTAATCATTAGCTCCTAAATAGCTTAAGTTAGTCCAAGTAGCATAGCATTTATCCTATTTTAGTTAGATTATAATCCTTATTGTATTTTGTGGTTGATTTGTAGGTTTGGAGCTTAAAAGGGTCAAAATAGAGCTTCGGGGGCAAAATGGTCATTTGACCTTGTGCACAGTAAATAGTGTCGTGCACACGCTTCTGCAAATTCTAGGGCCAAAAATCAAGCTCTGCACAACTATGAGCAAGATCCAGAGAGCTAATTTCACCATTTGAAGACCGTCTGAAGGCCGTCTGAAGGATTGTGCGCACGGTCGACGGCAGCTCTGTTTTATTTTTGCTTATAAAGTCAGTTTTGAAATACATATTAGGGATCTACCTATTTATATATAGTTTTGTACGAAATTTTTGTTTTGAGTAGGTAGTTACATCTATTATATTAGCTTAATTCCACTGTAATTCTCTCTAGATTTCCATTGTAATTGCATTTAAACAATTTGTAATTCCAATTCTAGTTTCCAATTCCACTAGATTTCAACTTCAATCTTCAAATTCAGCATGATTTCAAGTAGCTAAACTTTCTATTTGGGTTCAATTGTGAAGGGCACTTGAGGGATTCAAGTCTCTACTGAAGATATCTTATGTTTTCAGTGAATGATCTTCTTGGATTGTTAATTCTATCTAATTGAATGTTAGATCCAAAAGAACTCTCAGGCTATTGACTATGTTTGGCAATTTCCACTTAGAATTTAGCAATTTGGGTTGTGATTGACCAAATCTATGGTATTAACTTATGATTCTATAATTGCCTGTCAATCTAACATTACTTAGAGTAGAATTCTTGCTAAAGCTAAATCCTCTAGATTACTATACTTGATTTTGGCAAGTAATTTGAGTTATAGACCTTCATTAGAATCCTTGAATCACTTAGGTGTTTGAATCAATTAAATCAAAATTCTATTCAAATTATCTTAATCTCCTTTTTACTTTCAATTGCGTAGTTAATCAAACCAAAATCAAAATTCAAATCATTTTTACATTTTCTCTTTTTATAGAAGCATTCCCTTTGATTGTAGTGGAATTGAGTTGAGCGTAAGTTTGTCAAGTCGTGGTCTATATTGGACCCCGATTCTCGAGAAAAAATACAATATTCGACATCTCTCGGATTAAACTACTTTGAAACCATGTATTTGCGAGAGCGAACCAGTGAGTTATTGCTCTAAGAGCTATATAAATTTTCTCATACCAGACATAGCACATACCTTCCCTTCCCTCCCACTTTCCATCCTCCATGCATGCCAAACAAAGCATTGATCTTCTTTTACTTCCTATGCTTTTTGACACATTTCTAGTTTCTTTTATTGTCTCTTTTTTCCCTTCCGTTCCAACTTCTATATTCCCTATCAGCTCCTGAATCACAAATTATTTTAGTGCTAAATAATTTTCGAATCTTGAATTTTTCGTTATGGTTAAAACTTTGAACCAACTATCTAAAACTGGGTCTTCCAAGCCCAACAAACAATCAAATGGAAAATAAAATTTACATGATTAGGCTTCGACCTAGCCGTAGTTCCTTGTGGTTGAGCTGTATGAAGCCTCATAATGGAGTCGATTCCAAGTTTATAATTCCTACATTTTTTTTTTTGCTTTCCCCAAATGAGAAAAAACATTTTAGCTTTTTTACTTATAAGCCAGAAAAAAAAAATCAAAAATGTTGTACCAAGCGGGCCCTTATTCTTCTTCATCTTCTTTTTTTGGCTTAAAAATTGAAAATAAAACGCTTAAACGGGTTATAATTTATAACACATTTAAACAGAAAAGTAAAAAAAAAACCCATGCTACAGCACATCAATCAAGTCATGTGTAGAGGAGTCATTTTAGGTACTAGCCACATTTTAACTCATTTTACATATATTGTTAATGAAATAGTTGCTTACTTTAAAAGTTTCAAAAATCAATATCGAGTCAATATTGATGTTGAAAATGGGAGCATTATTGCATGGTAAAGCAATAAATCATGCATACATAAGAGAATTTGTATTTTATTTGCATAACAAAATCTCTGTTATTTGAAAATAAAAGCCAATGTTCAGCATACAAGCTGAAACATTTCATCAGTTTTAAGTAGTAAAATAAGTGTACCACAGAGAAAAATATAAAAGCTAAGGGTTTGCCCTTTTATGGAACTCCATAACCCAACTGTTGTGAACACAACATATGAGCTTACAGCCAGAGAATCCAGATTTCTTGGCCAAGGCCTCGTATTCATTATGCGTTCTCTCTTTTCCACCTGGGGTTTGAACCAACATGGTCAAATCTTTTCCAAAGAGAATTTGCGAGGAAACGCTGCTCTCAGGAACCTCGGGAAGAATTGATTCAATGATAATAACGTTTCCTGAGTCGGGGAGAGCTTGAAAACAGTTCTTGAGAAGTTTCATGCAATGTTCATCATTCCAATCATGGAGTATCAACTGCAAATAAATATTATACATAAAAAAAAAAAAAACAAACAGAACCATCAGAAGAGAATAAAGACGGGGACACTATTGAAGTTCTTAATAGAGGTGGTTTTCAATTAAGGAATGAGATTGCCCTTGAAATCGAATCCAAAGTTCTATATATCGGTCCAAAATGAAATTTTGTAGGATTTTTGGGATAAAGAACCCTAAGACCACAGCCGTGAAGTGTCCCAACAAGATTAAACCAGGCCAGGCATGAGACATTTGGAGTACATTTTTTTTTTTTTTTTGGTACATTAGTTAATATATAGATAGACTACTCTACACATCTGCTATGGAGTATTACCCCTTAGTACCACATAATTATTTGCGGGACGAAGATTAAGTCTGACAATGAGAACTGAATCAAACAAACTATGAAGGATATCAAAAGCAGGCTACTGAAGAATCATCTTTCCCAGGATCTAGTTTGACGGTAATCACCCAACCATGAATCGTAATAAAATTCACCTCCTGTGTTTTCCTTTTCCATAGCACTTAGACTTATTTTTTTTCATAAAATTAATGGAAAAATGATATTTATAGCGTTCAGTAAGAAATCATAATTGTACTTACTCCTATCAATTTTCTTGATGTCAATTTTCAGGTGAAGTGCTCAGACTTTCGGGTTCACGTGTGGCGTGTGAATTTGTGCGGTGAGCATGCACCTCATATCGGAGCACTGGGTGTGCATATTTAAACTTCTTTAGACCCTCGGATTCTTTTGAGTTGTATCCTTGAGTTGCTTTCAAAAAACAATTCCAGGTGAAGAGATTGGGCGTAGAAAATATGATGAGACCAAAAATTATCCAACTTTGTTGATTCTTCTTTCAACTTGTTACAAAATTCAGGCCTTTTGCTTTGGCACTTAGCCATCATAAATAATAGAAATGCGGTCACAAAAAAGCTTTTGCAATTTTTGTGACAAAGCGGCATGGCCACAAAAACTTTTTGCGATGGCTAAAGCGATTGCTTGAACTCTTTTGCGACGGTCAAACACCTGTAGCAAATATCTTTCAAAGGAAAGCAGATTATGTTTTTGCTACCACAGCAACCAATACATAAATATAGATATATTGTATAGCTACCAAAAATGTATGTCTCTCACCTTCATGAAAATGGCATCTCCTTTCGGAACGCTAATAAACATGTCTCCTCTAACAAGCTCCACACCTACACACACCATTATAGCAACGTAAATCATTAACCAAAAAAGAAGACCTGCAATCTGTAAGAGAGGAGGTGAGCCAAATACCTGAATAAGATGGGGCATCTGCTATAACATGAGGCAAATCAAAATTGATGCCTTTGATATGAGGATACTTGGAAGTGATGGAACTGAGAGTTAGACCAATGCCACCACCCACGTCGACCAACACTTGGACTCCTTCGAAACCTTTGTAAATGTCAAGAATCTTAGTCATGCTAAAAGCGGTGCGGTTGGACATAGCCTGGTTGAATACCCCATTGAGCCTCTGATCGGTTGCTTGGTATTCAAATGCTGTCAGTCCATGAGCCCTCTCAAATGGTATTCCATCTTCTAGTATAGCATCATTCAAATGGTATCTGAGAATTTACAAAGACACTAATAGCTTATCCCTTCATATGTATCGGAATATCTATGAAGAAAAAAAATTATATTAAACTCGTACTTGAAGTAATATCCCTTTGTTGTCATCCCATTTGACAATCTATGCATTGAACCTAAATGGTACCTAGAATTGTGTAATGAACGATGCAAGAGAAGCTACTAGTAAGAAATGAAGCAACATACTGATTAGGGAGACGATGCAACGAATAGCTGTTATTTACTAAATTGGCCTTTTGTATTTATATGAGTAAAATTTGTGTGCACCCAAGGCAGTATAGCACAAGCACAAGCACAAACATTACTTCCACATAGACGTGTTCCTGAACATGACCATGATAGGTTAAAGAAATGCTAAAGCACATGTATATTTTATAATCTAGGAAATTGACAATTTTAGAAACACGATATTGTATACATAATGTTTATTCAATTTAGAATATTACAAGGCATAAAACATATATATGTATGTATATATAAATAAATAAATAAATATGAATTAATTACATTCACACCCTTTGAACTTTGACTTAATATTATTATACCCTATCAACTTAAAAAACGTACAAATTGACCTCTTTAATCATTAAATTTTTTTCACAAGATCCCTTCCGTAAGGCTTCAGGTAAGAAAATTAACAGAAAATAATCATGTGACTGGCACATGATTGTAATTTGAGTTTTGTGGACCAAAATGTCCCAACAATCAGATTTATAAGACAAAATTACCCTCACTTATATCTCTTCGTTGTATATATTTACGGAGACATAACATATACATATATATCCCCGTATATACATGCACTGACCCAAATATGGCCTTCAATTCCCAACTTATGTTACACACGGAACACTACCAACATTGCAACCAGAGTATCCCTATCCAACGCAATATCGTGGTGATCTTGTGGTTTATAGTGAGAGGAAGAAAGAAGTGGGCGTTGATGGTAGTTGTTTGTTCGGTGGTGATTGCGTGCGGTGGTGGACAGGTGGGTGTTGCGGAGTGACTGGTAGTGATCAGAAGAGAAGAAGGTGGGGGCCAAGACTTAACGAAATTTAAAAAAAAAAACAAAGGAATGGTGGTGGCCAAAAGGAGAGAGAGGAGGAGGCGGGGGGAAGATAAGAGGGAAGAGGTAGCAGTACGGACGGATAGAAAAAGGGCAGAGACAGCAGTGGGGGTAGGGGAGGAGGTGACAACAGTGGGTAGACGATGAGGAGAAGGCGCTTTTTGTGGGGTAAAGGAGAGTACTGTGGAGAGATTACAGGGAGTGTTTGACTAAGTCAGGGTCAATTGAGGGTAAAACTGTAATTGCAAACTCTGTGTTTATTGCATCTTAAATATTAAGTGGCAGTTTAAGGAGTATGAATGTAATTAATTCAAAAATATTAGATAACACAAGCATAAGTGTACGCAAAATATATAAAAAAAATTGTAAAGATTTGGTCTGTAAAATTAAGAAGTCACATAATCACTGTTCTTAACAAACTGTATTCCTACATAAACATAAACATAAACATATATTCGTGAAACATTAACATTATGCACCGATGGTATATGTAGATACATTAGATTTGAGAAAAAAAAAAAAAAAAACAGAGGCGAAGGTTGGATTCGTGTTAGTGGACTACCAGCTTTGCATGGAGACCTTGTCATGGAGCAACAAAAGCAGAGGGGCCACAGACCCTCCAGCTTGACTACTCCAAGTAAGAAACCTGCAAATGGGTGCCACGCCATACATCCTCTGCACTTGACCATCCTCCCCGGTTCTGAGAGAGCACGTGACTATGTCATAGCTGGCGAGGAGCCTCAGCATGCGGTCGAGCATGACCGACGCGTCTGGGTTGCGGGTGGGGAGGTGGGCAGCGATCTCGGACGGCGAGAGACACGCGCCGTCACCTACAGCGGCGGAGATGATGTCGATGAGGTTGAGCTCCAGCGCTGATTTCAGCACCATCGGCAGCACCACCGCGTTGGCTAGCCTGACCGCCTGCTTGCCTACCTCTTCGTCGACCTCATCTTGGTCTCGTTGTGGCACTAGTGCATTTGGTTTTGTAGAATAATCCATCTTCTTGGGATTTGCTTGTGAGGACGAAAGAAAGAACTGATACAATAAGGGTCTTAGTTTGTGATGGGTTGACGAAAAGAAGAGCTTTCAGTTTGTTGCACTTTGATTCATAAACCAATATGATGAGCTGATTTATATATACGAAGTGTACAAACGTTTAGGTTGTGGTGGTGACTTTATCCATTGGTAGCTACCACAGCCTTGGTTTGCACCCTGCAAAGAATGACAGGTGGTCCAAACTATGTAGGTAATCCCTCTTAATATGGTGGTTCTCAATGCTACTAAGACTTAAAATTATTATAGGCTTTATTATTAATATACGCACACACCACCGGTGATCACTTGCAACTACCTGTGGAAGTTACTATATGTATATATGCAAATGCATCATAAAAATTAGAGTAGGAGTTCCTTAGATGAAATGAAGTTTTGGTATAATCCATAATTACGAGGAAACTCAAACTCGTTCCAAGAATAAAGTCGAAATTTTTATAAAATTTTAGGAGAAACTTTTAGGAAACAATTCCAATATATTTATGAAACTTTAATATAATTTAAAAAAAAAAAAAACTTGCCAAGAACTCGTAAAAAACACTGTGAAGAGTACTTAGAAACTTATTTTTTCATACTTTGTAGTATTTTTACTCTGTTAAATCTTATTATTTAAAAACAATATATATAATTTTTTTAATAAAATTCTATAGATATTGTGTAGTATTAGTATTTTATTTACCATAATAGTATTCTAAGTAATTTAGATAGCTTTTTTTGGGATTTTCTAAAATTTTTTTACACATCCTATTTTATTTTATAGTATGGAAAATACTATTCTTTTAAAAAATTTGTACAAAAAATTCTATCAAAATGATGTGATAGTGGCATTATTGTGATTTATAAGAGTCATTAGGATGATTGTTTTGTTTTAGAATGAATGGCTATTTTCCAATCACATCATTCTACTAATAAATTTTGTATGAATTTTTTCTATTTGTATAGCATTACCTTTATATTATATATCAGTTCCCATTTCTCATCATTTTTTAAGCCACGTTTCACGCTTCTGCTTCCGCTTTTCGTTTTGATAAATCTACTATATTCCCCCAAGTATAATGCAGTGAAAATCATATTATAGTTATCGAGAAACTCATTTGGAAGGCGAAAGTAAGTTTTTCTGGAATTGCGTTTTTGGTACAAGTGTGAAATTTATTTGGAAATTTTGAGAAATTGTTCCGGAAACATAGGGGGAACATTTTAGAAACTGCTGGGATATTTGATAGGAACTTTTTCAAAATTAGGGAAAAGGTTTTAGAAACTTGAAATGGTAATTTTTATAGAGTTTTTTCACTTAAGTTCTAACTGAGCATCTATGAAATTATTTATGTATATTTACATTAAGTTTTTCAAAAGTCTTCACTAAATTTATTAAAGGTTTACTAAATTTCTTAAAAATCATATTTGAGTTTTGCGAAAGCTTCTTAAAAAAATTCCTACTAAGTTTAGTTTTCTAATCATTTTGCTCTCTCATTTCTCTCTTTATTTTTTTATTGCGTTTTCCACTGTCGCTTCTTATTTTGATAACTATGGTGAAAACATGGACATGTTGTAAGCCCAGACATCTTGAATTCGAAACTTGACAACCCTCTTGGGGTTAGGCTACGGGTAGTTTGTCTCTCGTAAATCCCTTAGTCCTATCATGGATGACCTGTCTACCGCAAGAAATTTGTCTTTCATGAATCCCCTAGAGCTATTATGGATAAGCTGCCTTTAACAACACTGAAGAGGAGACTTGTCGAGGTATGCGTAAACTAACCTGAACACCGAGTAACAAAAAAAAATATGCTTTGGTATCAATTCATAAGTATTTTCGATAATACCATTAAAATTATGCCGAAAGTCTTCATAGCTAGTTAAAAAAAAAAAAAAGAAATTCTATATGTAAACCAATTTGTCAATTAATTTTCACAACACTAAACACAGTGAATGAAGCCCACATTCTTTACTAATATGGGTTTCACTGTGTCATATGTAAAAATAAATTGAGAAATTAGCATCACTCCTAAAAAAAAAAAAACCTAGCCAAGTGTATACATACATCCATATCTGTCTACGATTGGGACCATTAGGAGCATTTGAGGAGAAGCATTGAGTACATTTAATAAAATGCCAATCGGGAAACAAACGTTACAAACGGACTTAAACCCAATGCCTTTAACAAGAGGTTAAAAAGAGGTTTGATATACGTACAAAAAAAAGTCTGAAATTGTTAAGCTCTGCAACAATTCCAAAACGCCCCAACCATATAATAAGTTGCGATCACATTCACCCCGGGTAGCTTGTATATACGTCACTCTATTTGTTTGCTTGGCAAATTTTTTTATTAAATCGAATGTCAACCAAAGCTAAACTTAAACTAAGTCATTTAACTAACACGGGCAGTATATATCTATTGTTTCTGTAACTCCGATAGTTTGCTTGACACACTTTTTTATTGAACCGAGTATCAAAAATAAACTTAAAAAATACATCATTTAACTTACACAGCGTTATATATCTATTGTCTCCGTCACTCTGATTCTCTACTTGACATTTTTTTACTGAACCGAATGTCAATAAAGCTAAACTAAAAGCAAAGGAAAATGATAGGAAAGTTAGAAATGTAATGCTGTATTTAGATATTGAATTTAGCAAGAAAAAAGCAAAAAAAAAAAAGGAAAAGAGAACAAAAATATTTTTGTGTTCTTTTCCCTAGTCATTTCCTCTTCTTTTTTTTTTTCTTTTCTATCATCAAATCATTGATTCAAATACAGCGACCTGCACTGTTGAACTCCTGTGTACGACCATCTCCTTCAATTTTTGAACTCTAGCAGTGAATTGCAACCCATGATTTGAGATCTGAATATCTTGAGTGTAAGCGCTCCATTTTTGCCTACTTGGCAATCTCTGGTTTGTCCGGACTTACATTTAAACCGATGCAGTGACATTTAAGTCAAAACCAGTTTTTCAAACTCAATCCAGTCAATCAATGGCTTCACAGGCCCACCGGGCCCAACAGAGGCAAAATAACCAAAATACCTTTGGGCCATTGTTAGGTCCGTTTCCAGTTGGCATGTCTTCCTAAAGATGATAAGTCCTTATTTTAATCTCAATTCCTACTTCAATTCCTATCTAGACCAATCAAATTCAATCTAGCACGCTTTTAAGAAAGTTGATCCCTTAGGGGTAAGTCCATCTAGTTTGGCATTACCAAGAAAACTCCTTAGAACAATAAGTCCTTTCAAACCTATCGACCGGGATGGAACCCAAATCCCTGAGATGGTAGAACGGTTCACTTCTGGCGCCGATTAGCCCGCCAATGTAGAATGTCCGTTATCCGGGAGAAAGTTGATTTCTCGGACGATAAGTCCATCTAGCAGCTTCCTGAAATCAGGCAGTCTCTGAAATGAACGCACACCATTAGAGTGGCTGACACACTCGCAAACATCCCAACCGTCAGAGTGTCACGCCCTGTAACCTGGCCTATGCGGATTTAGGATACATGACCGGCCAGCAGCAAGATTACTCAAGGCCGCATTACATAAACCGATTGAACACTTGTGCATAAATCATTTAAAATGATATATAATTGCGGAATTCATAAATTAAAACATAACTCGTGTCATACATGGCAGAGCTGTGCCTAATCCAAAACATAAACATACATATGGGCCTATTCGAGGCCACCATAGTTATATCATTTATAACATTACAAACATTAGGGTCCAGCCCAAATACACATAACATAACATAGGCTCGTGGGCCGTAGCTCAAAATTTACATATGGCCTCTTCCTAAGGCCTCTCGGATTGGCTATCTGAAAACATTTGAGAAAACGTAAGCTAATTCTTAATGAATAAAAATGATGCATGAGCATGAAAATACCATGGACTAACATTTATAAAATGATAGATAAACATTTATGCATATAAATCATGAACTTGAAACATGTAGGCAAAGACGTGAAATCATAGATAGCATAAGCATCATATTGAAACATTCTATCGTTTCAAAACATGGTATCATAAAAGAGAGATGCGACGTATCTTTGCTTGTAATAAAGCATAACATAACTTGTCATAAACATTTGAACATATCATCGTTCTCGTTCTAAAACATAAGGGTGCTACAACCCGACATCAGAGCTATGCTCGACATCAGAGCTATGCTCCACATCAGTAACCTTAAAGGTCACAATTAGGGCTCTTTAAGTCGTGGGACGTCTCCTGAACATGGTGATGGTTTATTTCACATCTCCTATCTTAGGACATCTCCTATCTTAGGACCATTGTTGCTAGTTTAAGGTCTTGCCACAAAAGACCTCGAGTTGGCACCATACATTGGAAAAAGTCTTGCATCTCTTTCTTGCAAGCATTTTAGTCCATGTGTTTCAATTCATAACATAATATAACTTGCATGTCTTTAAAAGTATGACATCTATAATTGAATATAACATTGATGTATTAAAAACATATGTAAAACATTGTATGATATGATTTGACTTTAAAACATTTGGAAAGTAGTAGAATTTACTTATGGCATATCGTTACTCACCTTAATCCTCGTGAAAGGTGCTATATAAGGACGTTTCTACATATAGAGTACATAGAGACATCAAACACAAAACTCTAATGCAAAGCAAGAACATGAACACATTCTAAGGTAGTCTCATTTGAAAATAAGCTTAAAGACCTTTAATTTGATAGATCATGGGCTGCAAATACATTTCGGATGAAGAAGTTATGTTGCATAGAAAATGGACTAAAATTCTGGAAGAATAATGTGATTGACAAAATTTTGGGTCAATTTCAAAATTCAATATCTCCCAATCTATAAGGTATTAGAGTACAAACTTTATACAGATACAAAGGTCTATGAGTTCAGTTTCTAATGCTTCAAACAGTGCATCAATTCGAGTTTTGTAGAGCAAGTTATGCTCGTTCTACTAAACAGTATCGGATCTGAAGACAAAAGGGTTGACTCCTAAGGCAAAAGGGTCGACTCTTGAGGTAAAAGAGTCGACTCCTGAGCTACAAAAATCCAGATTTCAACCCGAAAATCCCCAAACCTCACTCAAATCAAAATCAAACTTCATCAAACCTTTCCTAAACTCCTCAAATGCTTTTAGGATACAAAGATTGACCTAAGGAGACCACAATAACTCAAGATGGGATAAAATAAAAAAGTCAATCAAAGGGATCTAAGGTTTGAAATCTCAAACTCAACATGTACAAATTTGAGGGTTTTCAACCCCAACTTCCTATCCATCAACATATGCTTACAAGCCCTCAAAATCTAACCAAATAGGACTCCAAAAAGTCTCCAAACACAACAGTACATAGGTATTTACATATACAAGAGGTTAGGGTTCATACATTTCTTCTATGTTTTCTCAAACTTCAACAATGGCTTCTTCCAACCTTCTTTCTCCTCTTCTCCCTCTCTTCACTTGCTATTCTTCTCTCTTCTTTCTTTCTTTCTTCTTCTTCTTCTTCTTCTTCTTCTTGGTAGGTGAGTGTGTGTGTTTGCTACGGGTATGTGTGTGTGATTAGGAGATACACATGGGAATTAATTCCATGTGTGTCACACATAAGGCATATTTTACAACATGGGCGTTAATTGGTTAATATTGACTCCATAATAACATAAAAATCATGCAAGTGTTAAAATCTCACATTAATTCATAAAATCAAGGTTCAGGGCATTACACAAAGTGGCAAAAACACTCGCAAACAAGTCAACTTCCCAAATTGCCAACAAACCCCCTATGTCACAGGACCGAACACGCCTCTTGGCCGTGACATGTTTACTAAAGGACAAGATACCTTTGGAAACCAACTCGTCACACACCATCAGAGTGATGCAAACACTCAAAACCCGAGTCAACACCAGTGCCTGCTAGCTCACTCCGGTAAAAAATGATCAAATTGCTCATTTGGCCTTTGTGGCACGCTTCTCGAGAAAGTACATAAGTTCTTAAAGTGGTAAATCCACTATTCCAAGATTGTCCCAAGGACAATGCAGCATGTTCAAATGCCTTCCATTCGATTCTGGATCGATTCCGAGACCATCTGGTCAAAATGACGATCTTGCCCTTAGGTATCCAATTGCCTTCGAGAACCACATTGGCTCTGGGCATCAAGCCAGTAAACTTCCGAGGATGCTTCTAATAGTATTCTCAATCTTTTAGCACTTTTTTGGATCATTCCAAATCCATTCCAACAAGTCCGGTGCAAAATGACCATTTTGTCTTTAGTGGGCCAATCGCGTTTTCCAACCGCATCGGCTCTGGGTATCAAACCGGCAATTCTTCGAAACACTCTCAATCGTGTTTTCACCCTTCAAGTCTTCTCATGGGTCACTCCGAGTCCATTTCGGTGTTTTCCTAGTTCGTTTGACAATTTTGCCCTAGCGGACCAATCGACCTTTTCAAGCACTCTTGCATTACTTCTCAAGCCTGTTACCTCCAAGGCACTCTTTTGAGGGTTTCCATCCATTCCTAGCTGAGTCTGATTACTCGGGTCCTTCTGGATCATTCCTGGACTTTTCGAAGTCACTCCTAGTGGAGTCAAGCCAAAAATTGTATGGTAGTTACTAGTACAGCTACCCAAATCTTTTGTCTTGCACATCAAGGGTCCAAAGATATGTTTCTTGCCGTCTAAAAACTTTTCTAAATGGCTGGTGCCACTAGCAGTGGCCCCAAGCAAAAAATTGGCCTAGTGCTAGTGGATATTTTGCCGTAGATATTCAGGCTATTTGTGTGTCTATAAATACAGACCTGCCTACGTGAAAAAGGTTTCCAAACTCTGTTTCTCGAAATACATAGCTTGAGTCTCTCCAAACCCTAGCCCTCTCTAGTCTCTTAAAACCCTAGCCTCTATACACTTGAACCCTAATATCCATAAACTCTATACACTCAATCTCAAGTCTTCAAAGCCTCCATTGAAGATTCAAGGTACTGCAATTCAAAGGTTCTCAAGTTCAAGTAAAGCAAAGTAAATAAAGCAAGCAAAGCATAAAGAAGACAAGGTAGGCTTTCGATTTACGTTTATGTAATCCCCCCATCTTCTACCTCCCTTTCTTGCATGCTTGAAACAAGGGACTCCTTGATTTATGCCTAGGAAGAATTGTTGAAGGTCACGGTATCGAGGACTTTCTTCAAATTCGACCCTAGATGGTGTGGGCTCAGGCCCCTTGATTATGTGGTGAAGCCTAACCTTGTATGCTCACGACCCTTTTGCATTGTGCATATCATATTCATACATTCATTCAAAATTGTTTTCAAAGTTGTTTTTCAAACTTGCATCAAAACTCTCTTTCAAAACTTGCATTCAAAATCCTGTTTTCAAATTCACAATCTTAAAGTGATTCTAGCCATTCTATGATTAGGGCTATTTTAGGAAAATGTTATATTCATGGTGACTATTGAAGTCCATATCTTGGGTGTGAACCCTAAATTGTTTTTCATCAAAACTACAATCTTAAGATGATTTTAGCCATTTCATGATTAGGGTTGTTTTAGAGAAGTGTGATATTCAAAGATGATCATTATAGTCCATATTTCAAATCCATGTTGTTTTCAAAATCACAACCCTAGAATGGTTCTAATCCTTACATGTTTAGAATTGTTTTAGGAAAGTGAGATATTCAAAACCCTCTCCAAAATTGCTTTTCAAGTTCCTTTCCAAAAACTCCCTTCAAAATTCTACTTTCTAAAAATTCTTTTCAAACTTTTTTCCCAAAAGCTCCCTTCCAAAGATCTCATTTCCAAAAACTCTCTGTCTTAGAGTCCAAGTCAAGCACTAGATTCCATGGTTAGGAAACCCTAGTTTCATCCTTAACATCTTGACTTTCTCTTTTGCTCCAAATCATAAGTTTCCAAAACCTCTATTTTCTACATCAAATTGTAGATTATCAAAACCCTTTTTTTCACCAAAATCATAGGTGTCCAAAACCAAGATTTTCAAAACTCAACATTTCCAATTCCATGTCAAATCCAATATTCCAATTTAGGAAATTAGATCAAATCCTCTAATTTTGGAAACCAAATCAAATCATCTATTTTTAGAAATGAAATCTAATCTTCTACTTTAGGAAATAGGAATCCAATCCTTTTTTTTTTAATTCAAACCTTTCCAAATCTTAACTTTCTAAATCTCAACTTTTCAAATCTTTCTAAATTCTAAATCTTTCCAAATTCATATATTTTCTAAAATCAACACTTTACTAATTTGATACTTTTCTAAAATGAAACTTTCTTAAATTCAAATCTTTCCTAATTTGAGAACTTTTCTAATTTGGCAACTTTATTAAAATGAAACTTTCCTATTTTGAAACTTTCCTAAATTCAAAACTTTCCAAAATCCAAACTTTCCTAAACCTTAACTTTCTATATTTTTTTCAAATCAAATAATCAAAGTCAAATCTTTACAAGTCTTTCCTAAGTCAAGTGTTTCTAAATCAAATCAACTCTCTTCCAAATATTTCTTAAGTTCAACTTTCCTAATTCTGAGTTTTTCCAAAACCAAAACTTTCTAAAATCAAAGCTCTCAAGTCTAAATCAAGCTTTTCCAATTCAAGAACATGCTTTAACCCTAAAGTTACCTGAACCCTAGGAAGCTGAACCTTAGTTCAACCCTAATCCTAAGTTAGGAAATTTCAACTCTTTTCTAAACCAAGATAGTTTTCCAATTTCAATCTAAGTTAAGATGTTTTCGAAATCTCAATCTTTCTAAATCAAGTCCAAGTTATTCTTCCAAATTTAATCTTTTCAAATCAAAATCAATTTCAAAATCCTCAAGTTCTATTTCAAATCAAAGTGAATTCTAAGTTCAATTTTCAATTTTCTATTCAAAGTTCAAAGCAAACTCTTTTGGAATCAAGCATTTTCAAGTTAAACACTTCAAAAACCTCAAAGTGCCTATTTTTAATAGGACTTTTGTCCAAACTATGACTGACTTGATTCCCAACTAAGGGATACGTAGGGAACCCTCATAGGTGCGGTCACAACCTTTTTTAAATTTTCAATTCCACTATCTATTTCAAATTTCTAATCCATGATTCTTTCAAAAATCAAATCTTCTTCTTTTTTTTTTTCAAATCTATTTTCAATTCATGCTATTATGTTATTTTCAATTCATGCTATTATGCTACTTGATTCTTGTCGTTATGTTATTTATGCATCTTGTTGCATCATAACTACTCATACATCCGTAATCATTTCAAAACTAGAGTTCCTAAAGTAACTCAAGTCATTGCATCTCCATGCAATTGATTACCCCTAGAGAATGGCCCCAAAGCCCTTCTCACTCAAATCAAGCCAACTAAAACCCCTAAGGGTACCAATTGACTCTAAGGACTTTTGGTATGCATCAAAGTCATCTCATAAAGAAGGGCTCTAATCCTTCTTCGCTCATAGAGATAGGGCTGCCAAAAAAGCAAAGGGCAATCTAGAAGCAAGGTCTCTCATGGACCTCCACCAAAGAAGGCGAATCTAAATCCCCAAGAATAGTTTAGGATTTCAAATGCAAAAATAGAATAGGTGAAAGTCGCAAGAAAAAAGTTTCTATTCCCCTTCAAATGTACTTTCAATTCCATATACAAAAAAAAAAAAGAGAAGAATTAAATGCAATAAAACTATCCTCCCTACTCTCATCGAATGAATGCATGAATGTGTGAATGAATGAATAAATAGGCTCGCATAAGTGTATTATTGCATACAGGGGTAACCTCCTACCTCCAAAAATGAGCCAACACATTATGCTTAGTCCCCCTCTCAAAGTAGGCACACCCCTGGGGCATGCATTGTATAAAACTTTCCAATCCAAAGGCACTAACTTCTCCTTTTCATTTTCTCTTTTTACATTCTCATTGTCTTCTCCCTTACCTACAACGGTCAAGAAAACCAAAGGATGAAGCGAGAACAAAAATTGGGTCTTCTAAATGGCCTATTCATTGCCATTATGCTGCCCATGTATTTATTATTCTGTTCATGCGTCATATTCATTCCAAGATAAGAGTGCCTTGAAACTCAAGTCATTGCATTCTTATGCATTCAATCAACTGTAGAGAGAAAGGAGCAAATCCAATCTCATGCTAAAAGAAGCCTACCTAAACTCCAAAGGGTTCACATAACCCTAAAGATTCATAGCATGCATAGAACCATATCTCAAAAGAGGCCCAAATCTCTCTCCGTCTATGGAGGCGGGATTGCCTAAATAAAAAAGCATTAACCAGCCCATGCCGAAAAGGTACTATATTGCACATAGGGGCACAGGGGTAAAACCCCACCACCAAAATGGACTCAACATCATGCCTAGATTCCCTCAAAGAAGAGACCTTTATAGGACATGCATTGCATAAAATCTTCAAGTCCACATGCTAATTGCAATTTGTTTTTCTTTTTCCAAGTCCAAAAGCACAGTCAAACCAATAAAATCCCTCCAGCACCTTGCCCAAATCATAATTCATGCAAAGTCATGACCCCGACACCATGTTGCCACTCCACCAGACCTCAAAGTCTTGAAGCCATCCCTATGTAATTAGATGACACACATGGAAAATAAAGTATGAAGCATGCCAGCGTGATTCCACAACTAGTCTGAGGGGTTTATTCTGGAAAAGGGAGATTTCTTTCAAACCCGTCTTTTAACTTTTAATATAATTTGAGCATGAAAATAATATCATCTAAATGAAAATGATTCAAAGTTTTCATGTTTATATCATTATCTCATGACTTTTCATGAATGATGTTCTTCTCCAAGAATTTCCCTCTGAAATGTTTTACCTCGACTTGGAAGAAGGGATAGCAATAAGCACCACATTTGGCAGAAATAATCTCTGACTCCAAAAAAAGAGGAGAGAGAAATAGGAAGAGAAAAGAAAAATACAAAGGGTTGAGAGATGAGAATCAATCACGTAGCTCCTTGAAGTCTAAGGAATGACCCCTAAAGGATGTCCTGGTAAAGCAGCAAGTAGCTATACCTTCAAAAGGAAGATTAGCTCACATCGACAAGGCTAGGATGATTAAATCTTTAAAAAAAATAAAAAAACTAAAATGATTTTTTATAGTGTTTGTCCTACACGTGCACAATCACTGGGAAAAATATTCAATTGTGAACAGATTGATGTGCATGCTTGTACGAGGTTAAATCTTATGTGCATGGTCATTTGTATAAGTACGAGTTAATGGTTTTGATGATCTTTGCCATATTAGTGCTTTATGTTCATTTTAATGCACACTTCTCGAGACTTATATAATGCTCATAATTGAACATGAATCCCGAGGCAACCTTGGAGTATGCATTCATCCATTATAGAACATTTACATTCATTAAAAAGTATGACATGCATTCAATTTCATTCCTATATAAAATATGTGCATTCATTAAAAAGTATGACATGCATTCAAATTCTTGTATAAACCTATGCATTTATCAAAAAGTATGACATGCATTCATTTTAATTCACGTATGAACCGTACCCGTTCATGCATTTATCAAAAAGTATGACGTGCATTAAATCTCATTCCATGTATAAAACCTGAACACTCATTTCCATATTTGTGCATGACATGCATTCATTTTAATTTCTGTACAAACCATATATGTTCATGCATTCATCAAAAAGTATAACATGCATCCAAAATTTCATCTCTATGCATTCATCAAAAGTATGGCATGCATTCAAATTTCATTTCTATGTCGACTTGTGCACATAGCTTATATCTACATTCATTTGATAAACTTGTTCATATAAGCGTCTAGGTGGTTACAAAAGAAAAGCCTCCGAAAATGGAAGCACAGCAAGGAGTGGTGTCCTCATCCAAATCACAGTCCTTAGATGGTTGGCTCACAGGGAAAAGGTTAACTAGAAGAAGCTCCCATGCCAAATGGGTCCTGAAAAAGGGAAAAAGAATAAAGACGAAAAACATAAGAGAAAAGAAACGACACGCATCCCAAAAAGCATGGACTACCATCCGTAGACAATAAGAAACAAAGAATGAGGCAAAGTCCTACCTCGACCACCCAACCAACTTTAAATAACTTGGTCCAACCTTTTCAAACCATAAAAAATGGGGCAATGACCCATCATCGACCTCCCCTATTAATTTTGAATAGCCAGTCTCAACCTTTGCAAATCATAAAAGCTGGGGGTGACGACCCACCCTACACCTCCCAATTGATTCATTTAAGGAAAACCGACCTAAAGATATTCGATCTTCCAAATCCCTCTAACTTTCCAAAAGAGACATCACCCCCCTACAAAAACAAACTTAAGATGTTCAACTTCAGAGAAGCACAACCCCTTAGAAGATATATTAACAAGAATCCTATTATGTCAAGCAAAAGTAGAACTCGACAATCAAGCAAACACCGAGTATTCCGATCTTAAGAAATCTCAATCCAAGAGGCCACAAATGTCTCCCATTCAATCTTCTAGGCAGAAGAATTACAAGCATGGAGCAATATTTGATGATTCCATAGGCTCAACTGTCTCCAAAACTTCAAGGTAAAGCCTAGGTATAATTCTTACCGAATTGTCTCAAAATCAACTTTAAAAATAAAAGCCCTTGCTTTCTTTCAAATCAAAATTTCAAGTTTCAAATGTCCAAAAACTTTCAAGGCTTGTCTATAAAAACTTTCAAATTTCAAAGTCAATTTCAAAAGCTTTCAAAACTTTTTCTACAAATGGTTTCAAATTCAAAAGATCCAAGTTCTTGCTTTCTTTCAAATCCAAAATTAATTTTCAAAATTCATAAGTTTTTCTAAAATTTTCCATCAAAAAGTCCAAGTTTCAAGCCAAAACAAATTTTCTAACTCTCATGTTAAAAACAAAGAGAATTTTCAAAATTCGAGTTCAAGTGAATCCCCTTCAAAAGGTTTCCACCTTTCTAGATTTTTAAACTTTTTCCTTCATAAAGATTGATTTCAAAAATACCTTCTAGGTTTTCTCAATTTTTTTCTTCAAAATGTTTCAACTCAAAATCAATCTCTAAGTTTTCTAAACTTTTTCCTTCTAAAGGTTTGTATTCTAGTAAGTCTCGAGGTTTTCTAAACATTTTCCTTCATAAAGATTCATTTCAAAATCATTTCACCAGTTTTTCAAAGTTTTTTTCTTCAAAAAGTTTAATCACGAAAGCAAATTTTTGGGTTTTCAAGCTTTTGCCTCAAAAAGCCTAACTTTCAAAGATTCGGATTTTTAAGCTTCTACCTCAAAAAATCCTGTTTTAAAAACTTTTGGGTTTTCGAGCTTTCTCCGAAAAAGCAAATTGAATTTCTGAGCCTCCTCCAAAAAAGTAGATTGGGTTTTTGAGCTTTCTCGATCAAAAGTAGATTGGGTTTTTGACCTTTCTCGGTCAAAAGCAGATTGGGGTTTTTGAGTGTAAGCATCCCATTTCTGCCCGCTTGGCAATCTCCGGTCTATCTGGACTTATGTTCAAACCGACACAGACACATTCAAGTCAAAACCTGCTTTCTAGACTCAATATAATCAATCAATCACTTTGTGGGCCCATTAGGCCCACCAGAGGCAAAATGATCAAAATGCCCCTGTGGCATTGCTCGGTCCTATTCTAGTTGGCACGTCTTTTTAGAGACGGTATAATCTAAAATCTAATTTTAAGTTCAATTCAAATTCAAATCAAATTTCGCACGCTTTCAAGAAAGTTGATCCCTCAAGCGGTATGGCCATCCAGTCTAGCACGTTTTTCAAAAAAACTCTTCGAAACGGTAAGTCCCTTCAAACTTGTAAACCGGGACGGAACCCAAGTCTCTAAGATGGCAGAATGGTCCACTTTTCGCTCCTGTTAACCGGCCAATGAAGAATGTTCATTATTCAACACGTCTTTTGAGAAAGTTGATTCCTTATACGATAAGTCCACTTAGTAGCTTCCCGAAATCAGGCAGTCTCCGGAATAAATGCGCACCGTCAGAGTGACAGAAACACTTACAAACATTGCAACAGTCAGAGTGGCAGAAACACTCACAAACAGGTCGACATTGAGAATTGCCAACAAACCCCTATGTCACAGGACTGAATTCGCCTCTTGGCTGTGTCACGTTTTCCAAAGGACAAGAAACCTTTAAAACCAACTCGTCACAGACCATCCGAGTGATGAAAACACTCAAAACCTAAGTCAACACCAGTGCCTGCTAGCCCACTTCAATAAAAAATAACCAAACTGCCCCTAGGGCCTTTTTTGGCACACTTCTCGAGAAGGTACCTAAGTTCTCAGAGTGGTAAGTCGACCTTTCCAAACTCATCCCAAAGATGATCCAGCATGTTCAAGTGCCTTCCAGTCGATTCTGGACCAATTTCGAGACCATCTGATCAAAATAACTATTTTACCCCTAGGCATCCGAGAGCCTCCAGGGAACACACCGGCTCTGGGTATCAAACCGATTACCTCTCAAGGATGCTTGTAATAGTATTCTCAATCTTCTAGCACCTTTCAGGAATATTCCGAGTCTATTCCGGCAAACCCAGTATAAAATGATCGTTTTGCCCCTAGTGGGCCGGTCGCCTTGTCCAACCACACCGGCTCTGGGTATTAAATCGGCAACTCTCCAAAACATTCTAAATAGTGTTTCCAAACTTCAAGTCCTTTCATGAGACATTCCAAGTCCATTCCGGTGGTTTTTCGGGTCCAGTTAACTGTTTTGCCCCTAATGGCTCAACTAACCCCTTTGACAATCCTGACCATGTTTTTCAAATTTGTTACCTTCAGGACACTATTTCAAGAGTTTCTACCTATTTTCAGCCTTCTGAATCATTCCTAGCCTCCTGGAATATTTCCAGATCTTTCGAAGCCACTCCTAGTGGAGCCAAGTCAAAAATGACATAGTAGTCACTCATACAGGCACCCAAATCTTTTTCCTTGCATATCAAGGGTTGAAAGATACGTTTCTTGCCACCCCAAAAAATTTCTTAAGTAGCTGGTGCCACTGGCAGTGGCTCCAAGCCAAAAATTGGCCTGAGTGGCGCCAGTAGAAACTTTGCCTTGGTGCCACTGCAACAGGCGCCAAGCTAGTCTTGTGTTTATAAATATAAAGTCTCCCCCTACATGAAAAGGGTATGCAAACTCAATCTAAAAACTCTGCTTTTCAAATTACAAAGCTCAAATTCTCTCTAAACCTTAGCTCCCTCTAGTCTCCTTAAAGCCTAGCCTCCATACAGTTAACCCTAATACCTATACACACTCCATACACTCATACACAAGTCTCCAAAATCTCTATTGAAGATTCAAAGTGCTACAACTTGGAAGCTCTTAAGGATCAAGCAAAGCAAAGCAAATTAAACCAAGAAGAAGACAAGGTAGGCTATCTCTTTATATTTATATACTTCCCCCCTCTCTTCTTCCTTCTAACCCACTTGGGTTTTCTTCTAATTTAATCCCCTATCTTCTACCTCTCTTTCTTGCATGCTTCAAACAAGGGATTCATCAATTCATGTGTAGGAAGGACTGTTGAAAGTCACCGTATCGAGGGCTTTTTTCTAGTTCAATCTTAGACAACGTAGATTCAACCCCCTTGATTATGTGATGAAACCTAACCTTGTATGTTCACGACCTTACTCATATTGTGCATATCATATTCATTCATCCACTCAAAATTGTTTTCAAAAGTTATTTTCAAAGTTTGCATCAAAATCTTCTTTCAAACTTGCATTCAAAATCTCTTTTTCAAACTTGTTTTCAAAATCACAATATTAAGGTGATTCTAGCCAATTCATGATTAGGGTTGCTTTAGGAAAGTATTATATTCATGGAAACTATCAAGGTCCATATTTTGGCTGTAAACCCAAAATTGTTTTTCATCAAAACCACCATCTTAAGATGATTCTAGCCATTCCATGGTTAAGGTTGTTTTAAGAAAGTGTGATATTTAATGTGATCATATTGGTCCATATTTCAAATCCATATTGTTTTCAAAACTACAATCCTAGAGTGGTTCAAATCCTTATATGGTTAGAATTGTTTTAACGAAAGTGAGATATTCAAAAGGTTTTTAAAAAAAAGTCCATATTCAAACTCCTTTGCTTTTTAAACTCCTTTTCTAAAAGCTCTCTTCAAATCTCATTTCTAGAAACTCTCTTCAAAAGGTCTACTTTTCAAAAACTCTTTTTCTTAAAATCCAAGTCAAGCCCTAGATTCCATGGTTAGGAAGCCCTAATTCTCTTTCCTAAAAGCATGACTTCCTCTTTTGCTTCAAATTATTGGTTTTCAAAATTATCTTCTACATCAAATTTTAGATTTTCAAAATCTCTTTTTCTACACCAAAATCATAGCTTTCTAAATCCTAGATTTCCAAAACTCAACATTTCCAATTCCATGTCAAATCTAATCTTTCAAATTAGAAAACTAGATCAAATCTTTCCGTTTAGGAAACTAAATCAAATCCTTCAATTTTAGAAACCATATCAAATCATCTAGTTTTGAAAATAAAATATAATCTTCTACTTTAGGAAATAGAAATCAAATCTTTCCTAATTCAAACATTTCTTAACTCCAACCTTTCCTAATTTCAAACCTTTCCAAATTTCAACTTTTCTAAATCTAAACTTTTCAAACGTTCATAAATTCAAATCTTTCCTAAAATGAAAACTTTACTAATTTGATACTTTTCTAAAATGGAACCTTCCTATTTTGAAACTTTCCTAATTCAAAGGTTTCCTAAATCCAATCTTTCCTAAACCTTAAACTTTCTAATTTCTTTCAAAATCAAATCAAATCTCTTTTAAAATCCTCCTAAAGTCTAACTTTCTAAAATCAATCCTTTCAATTCTAAATCAATCCTTCCAATTCAATTATATGTTCCAACTCTAGGATACCGAAACCTTAGGGTACCTAAACCTTAGTTTAACCCTAATCCTAAAGTTATGAAGCGTCAAACTCTTTTCTAAAAATCCATTTTAAACAAAGATGATTTTTCAATTTCAATCCAAGTTCAAAATGTTTTCAAAACTTTACTTTTGTTTCTTAAATCAAGTCCAAGTTCCTCTTCCAAGTTCCATCTTTTCAAATCAAAGTCAATTCTAAGGTCAGTTCTAAATCCAAGTTTCAATTTCAAATCTTCTATTTCAAGTTCAAATCAAATTCTTTTTCAAATCAAACTCTTTTCTAATCAAATCTTTTCAGATTAAACTTTTCAAAAACCTAAAAGTGTCTGTTTTCAATTGGACTATTGTCCGAACTACGACTGACCTAATTCCTAAAAGGGATACATAGGTAACCCTTATGGGTGCGGTCATAACCTTTTTCAAGTTTCTAATTCTACAATCTATTTCAAGTCTCTAATTTCTAAAACCTTCTTTCAAATCTCAAATCAATTCTTTTTAAATCTAATTTCAAATCAAATCTTTCCTTTCAAATCTATTTTCAAAATCAAATCTTTTTTTCGCGTTTATATATCATGCATCATATAGTTCTTTTCCAAAGTAGATAGTATTGAACATTTATTAATCAAAGATTTTAAATGAGTGAACCTAGTGTAAATAGACATGTAGGTACCGCAAGGGCGAGGTAAGATGATGACTTAGTGCATCTTTCCCACACGTAACCAACCTCCGAACCCAGAATCATTGTTTTCAAAGACCAAATGGAGTTATTTTCAAAAAGGGCTTAAATTTTTTCAAAGGTTACCAAATAACCTATTTTTTTAAAAACCTTCTCTTGAGGAAGTTTTCAAAATCTTTTTAAAAACCCTAAGTGTAATCTTCGGATTGTGCTTAGTTTTAGGTGGCCTAACTCACCTTAATCAAGTTAGGTGGCGACTCTAAACTTTTTTCGAAAGCCCTTAATTAAATCAATTTTTATTTTAAACCTAGTCACACTCGTCCTTCTAGGAAGATGAGTTCTAACGAGAGAGTACCGTGTTTTTTCCACTTGTGTATATTTTCCTCCAGTGCAAAAAATCGAGGCGCGACATTGAGCTTCCTCCGAAAAAAGCAAATTGGGTTTTCGAGCTTCCTCTAAAAAAGTAGATTGGGTTTTCGAGCTTTCTCTGTCAAAAGCAAATTGAATTTTTAAGCTTCCTCTTAAAAAGCAGATAGGGTTTCCAAGCTTCCTCCAAAAAAGTAGATTAGGTTTCTTAGTTTTTTCCATCAAAAGTAGATTGGGTTTCCTAACTTTCTCCAAAAAAGCAAATTGGGTTTCCAAGCTTCCTCCAGAAAAAACAAATTGGGTTTTCGAGCTTCCTCCGAAAAAGCAGATTGGATTTTTGAGCTTCCTTCAAAAAAACACATTGGGTTTCTGAGCTTCTTTTGAAAAAGGAAATTGGGTTTCTAAGCTTCCTCCAAAAAAGTGAATTGGGTTTTCGAGCTTCCTCTGAAAAAGCAAATTGGGTTTTCGAACTTTCTCCATCAAAAGCATATTTGATTCTAAGTTTTCTCCTATGCTTAAAACACTTTTTGACCTTAAAACTTCAAAACTCAAACCCCAGATTTCGAAATACATCAAATCCGGTCCCTCCGATTGCTCGCGGTCAACATAGAATCCTTACTTTATTATTTTATGCAAAAATAGAAAAAGAGGAGCAGCTATAAGTACCCCATTTTTGCCCGCTCAATAATCTCCGGCTCCACCGGATCCTGTTTAAAACATAATAACACATACAAGTCCAGGCCGACTCTTTCAAAACCAATACAATCAACTGATCAATTCCCAAGCCCAATTAAAGCTAAAAAGATCATATTGCTCTTACGCACTCTAGGCAATTTTTCAAGACCGGATGGTCTCGGGAACCAATGCAATTCAGGTAGTTTCCCGATATCGGGCGATCTTGGGGACTAACACTTTATCAAATTTTGGCGCCCACTAGCCCGCCAATATAGAATGTCCATCATCTGGTAGTTCTCCGAGATCAGGTGATCTCGGGGACCAACACCACCCTACAGGTAGCTTTTTGAGATCAGGCGTTCTTAGAAACTAACACCACCCTATAGGTAGTTCTCTAAGATCGGTAGTCTCAGGGACTAACATCGCACAGGTAGCTTTCCGAGACCGTGCAGTCTCAAGAGCCAACACCTAGGTTAACACTAGCGCCTGTTAGCCTGACTCGGTGAAAAATAACCAAACCTGCCCCTTGGGCCTCCAAGCACGCCTTTGAGAAAGTTCAAAATCCCTAAATACGGTAAGTCCACCCTTTCAAAATGTTCCTAGAAAGTTAGGCATACTCAATATGCCATGTTGACCAATTCCGATCCCGTTTCGATTAACTTTAGTTAAAATGACCATTTTGCCTCTCGACATCCCAGCATAGTACAAATCCCTCCAAGTAGTGAAAACATCTTTCAGGATCGTCCCCGAAGAGTTTGACACACTCAAAACATCTTTCGAGTTTTGAACTTCATATGAAAAAGCCAATTAGGTTTTCAAGTTTCCTCTGAAAAAGCAGATTAAGTTTTTGAGCTTTCTCCATCAAAAGCAGATTAGGTTTCCAAGCTTCCTCTAAAAAAGTAGATTAATTTTTCGAGTTTCCTCTAAAAAAGCATATTGGATTTTTGAGCTTTCTCCGATTGTGATTAGATCGATCAAAACTTTGCTTATTCCCCAAGTTAAGTCAGTACAAAGTGTGCCATATGGCATTCAACCAGTGAAATAATACTGGCGCATGTGCTACATGCACCAGGGAAAAAATTGCCCAGGCTCATGTAGTATATGCGCTAGCTCTCTCCAATTTGCTTATAAATACAGACCTCCCCCTCTGCATATAAAAGAATCGAAAATAGTAGCCAAGTTCTGTAGAAATAGCCTTAAAATTATGAAATTCTCTATACACCTAACCGTCCAAGTACCTAAGTTAAATTCAACCTCTCTATAGCCTATACACTCCATTTATAAAGCTTCCAATGCCATAAAAGAGCCATTTTCAGCCCCTTCAAGTTTAAAACAAGTCATCCATGAAAGCTTAAAAGTGGTTTGAAGACAAAAGTGGTATCCTCTTTTACATTATGTCATTCCCACGCTTCTCTTTCCCTTCCTAGACTATTTAGGTTATTCTCTATTTTAAACCCCCATCTTCTACTCCCCCCCCCCCCCCCCCCCCTTCTTGCATATTTGAAACAAGTGACCTCCTAGTTCATGCCTAAACGAAAGCTTGTGAGAGCCACTGTGTAGGGAGATCTCTTACTAGCCTACTTTATGATGGCATGGCCTTGGAACACCTTGTATGAATTTCATGACCCATCTTCTAAGATAAGAATTTATAACCCATTTTTAGAACCAAGCCCTCTTGGCTCAAAGTGATAGGAATTTATACTAAAAGATATACTTTGTGTAATGGCTTCAGTATTCATTAATAAATTAGTTATTCCATTTTAATGACAATATGTATTGGCAATGTTTGCCTTACATTATTCATCTAATAATTATACATGTGTTTCTTTTATTCTATATAATAGGTGATCTAGTGTATAGAGCACAACTTACACACAAAAGATCATTGTCGCGCCCAGATTTTTCGCACTCGAGGAATACTCACACAAGCGGGAAAAATACTGTACTCTCTCGTTAGAACTCACCCTCCTAAAAGAATGAGTGCGACTAGGTTTGAATTGAAAAATTGGTGTGAATAAAGGGCTTTTGAAAAAGATTTGGAGTCGCCACCTAACTTGATTAAGGTGAGTTAGGTCACCTAAAAACTAAAAATAATCCGAAGACTACACTTAGGGTTTTGGAAAACGATTTTGAAAATATCTCCTCAAGAGAGGGTTTTTAGGAAAACGGGTTGTTTGGCAACCTTTGGAAAACATTTAGCCCTTTTTAGAAAAATGACTCCTTTTTGGTCTTTGAAAACAGTGATCTAGGTTCGAAGGTTGGTTACGTGTAGGGAAGACGCACTAAGCTATCACCCTACCCCTCCCTTTCGGTACCTACATGTCAATCTACCCTAGATTTACCTATGAGAGTCTTCGACTAAATATAGTTCAACCCTATTCACTTTAGAAAAACAATGTTTGAAAACTAATTTAGCATGATGCATGATATGCAAGCAATAGAAAAGAATTGAAAAATAGATTTGAAAAGAGATTGTTTTGATTTGAAAATAGATTTGAAGAAATAGAATTGAAATTGGAAAGTTTGAAAATTGAAAATAGAAGTTTGAAAATCGAAATTTTGGAATTTTGAAAATAGATTGGAATTTGAGATTTGAAAAGATTTTGGAAACCGCACCCATGAGGGTGGAATTGAAAGTTTGAGAAGTATTGTGACCGCACCTATGAAGGTTGCCTACGTATCCCTTTGGGGGAATCAGGTCAGTCGTAGTTCGAACCGGAGTCCGATTGAAAAGAGAAGAGTGGATTTGAAGAAGGAGATTGAATTGGAAATTGAATTCAATTTGGAATTGGAAGAGGAGATTGGAAATTGAAATTAAGAAAATTGGACTTTGATTTGAAAAGATAGATTTGGACTTGTTTTGAAAAAGAGAAAGATGAAGGTTTAGGAAACCTAGACTTAGGAAAATCTTGACTCGACTTGGAAGGTTTAGGAGATTAGGAAAGGTTGGATTTAGGAAATGTTTGAATTAGGAAATGTTCGATTTAGGAAAGTTTCGAAATAGAAAAGTTTCATTTTTGGAAAGTTTTGAAATTAGGAAAGTTTGGAATTTAGGAAAGTTTTAGGTTTAGGAAAGTTTTGAAATTGGAAAGTTTCGAGCTTAGAAAGTTTTCGAAAACGGAAAGGTTTTCAGATTAGGAAAGTTCCCAAATTAGGAAAGTTTTGAAAATCGAAAAGTTTTGAAAATTGGAAAAGTTTGAAAAAGGAAAGTTTTTAGTTTAGGAAATGTTTGAATTAAGAAAGTTTCAACTCAAAAAAGTCTTAAATTAAGAAAGTTTTGAATTTAGAAAAGTCTTAGATTTGGAAAGATTTGAAGTTTAAGAGAGTTTAGAATTTAGAAAGTTTTAGGTTTAGAAAGAAGGTTTCAAATTTAGAAAGTTTTGAATTTAGAAAGATTTTAAATTTAGAAAGTTTAAGATTTAGAAAGTTTTTAGAGTTTGAATTTTAGAAAGTCTTGAAATTAGGAAAGGTTTGAATTTAGGAAAGGTTTGAAAGCTTATATTTGAAAAGTTAAGATTTGAAAAGAGGGTAGAATTAGGAAAGGGTTGGATTAGGAAAGATTTTTATGTTCAAGTTTTGGAAACTTAAGATTTAGGAAAGTGAAAGTTCAAGAAGGATTTGAATTAGGAAAGGTTTGGATTAGGAAGGGATTAGATGTAGTTTCTAAAAGAGAAAGGTTGGATTTTGTTTCCAAAAACGGAGGATATGATCTAGTTTCCTAAACGGGGAGATTTGATTCGGTTTCCTAAAGGGAAGGTAGGATTTGGCTAGGATTTGGAAAGGAAATTCTAGAAACCCTAGTTTTGAAAAATTGTTGTTTTAACGTAGAAAAGAGGTTTTGAAAACACGTATAGTTTTGATGTAAAAAACGAGAGGTTTTGGAAACCTAGGTTTGGGGCAAGGTTTGAAAACCATATTTTTGGAAAGAAAATTAGGGTTTCCTAATTGTGGGTTCTAGGGCTTGACTTGAGCTCTAAGGAAAAGGAATTTTTAGAAAGTACGTTTTTGGAAACGAAGGTTTTGGAAGGAAAACCTAGAGGGAAATTTCTAGAAGGAAGATTTTAGAAAAAAAAGAGTTTTTGGAAAGATTTTTAGGAGAGATTTTTTTTTTTAAGAAAGTGTATCTAGGGAGTGATTTTAGAAAGTGAATTTTGAGGAAAAGGTTTTGGAGAGGAGTTGAAAAAGAGAGTTTTGAAAAAAAAATAGATTTTGGAAGGGAGTTTTTGAAAAACAATTTTGAAGAGGGGAGTTTTAGGAAAGTATGTTGAAAAAGAGATTTTTAGGAAGAGATTTTTAAAGAGAGGGAGAGTTTAGAAGGATTAAAAACATCTCACTTTCCTAAAGCAATCCTAGCCATAAGAGGACTAGAACCACTTTAGGAAAGTGGTTTTGAAAACAAGGTTTGAAAATATAGACCAAAAGGTCACTTTTTATATAACACTTTCCTAAAGCAACCCCAGCCATGGAAAGGCTAGAATCACCCTAGGATTGTGATTTTGAAAATATGTTTTTGAAAAAGAGCTTTTGATGCAATTTTGAAAACAAGTTTGAAAACGATTTTTGAAAACAACTTTTTGAAAACGAATTTTGGAAGATGCAAGACTATGATATGCACAATGCAATTTAGGATCGTGAACATACAAGGTTAAGGCTTCACCACATAATCAAGGGGGCCGGACCCACGTGGTCTCTAGTTAGACTAGAAGAAAGCCCCCGACACAGTGACTCTCCCATAATCCAATCCTACGCATGGACCGGGAATCCCCTTATTTCAAGCATGCAAAGAAAGGGGGGGAAAGAGATGGGGGATTAAAATAGAGAAAACCCAAGTGAGTTGGAGAGAGAAGAGAGAGGGGGGAAAGTGCAGAAAATTAAAGAGAAAGCCTACCTTGTTTCTTGTTTATTTTGCGCGCCGTGCAGTCTTCGGTCTTCGGTCTTCGGTCTTGATCTTTACCTTCAGTCTTCAAGGATTGTCTTCAAGCTTTGAATGACTGTTCTTCAAGTCTTCAAAGAGTGGTTGAAGGCTAGTGTATGAGTGTATGGGAGAGTGTATGAGTGTATAGGAGGCTAGGGTTTGTGTATAGTGGCTAGGGTTTGGGAAAACCTAGGGAGGCTAGTGTTTTGGAGATGCTCGAGCTCTGTATATCGAAATATAGGATTTTTAGGTTAAGTTTGCAGACCCCTTTCACGTTGAACGAGGCTCTGTATTTATAGAGGGAGGACAAACCTGGCGCCTGTTGCAGTGGCGCGAGAGTAAAATTTATACTGGCGCCACTAGGAGTGGCGCCAGGCCATTTTTTGGCTTGGCGCCACTGCTAGTGGCGCCAGCCATTTAGGAAACAATTAAGGTTGGCAAGCAACGTATCTTTGACTAGATTTGGGCGCCTGTACTAGTGACTACCATGTAAATTTTAGCTTGACTTCACTAGGAGTGACTCCGGAAAGTCCGGGAATGATTTGAAAGAGCCGGGAATGACCCGGGAGGCCGGAAAGGAGCAGGAACACTTAAAATAGTGTCCTGGAGGTATTTGACTTGAAAAGTGAGGATTGGATGTGTCGGAAAGGTTGACCGACCCTTTAGGGGCAAAACGGTCAATCGGACTAGGAAACTGCCGGGGCGAATCCGGATTGTCCTGGAAAAAGACTTGGGATCTAGAAACATTATTTAGAATGTTCCCAGAGGTTTCCGGTTTGATTCCCCGCACCGGCGTGGTCGGAAATGGAAACCGGCCCACCAGGGGCAAAACGGTCATTTTGTACCGGGTTTGCCGGAACTGACTCGGAATGGTCCGAAAAGGTAAAGGAAGGTCGAGAACACTATAAAAAGTATTCTCAGGACATTACCGGTTTGATACCCAGAGCCGGTGTGGTCGAAGAAGGAGACCGGCCCTCTAGGGGCAAAACAGTCATTTTGCACTGGGTTGGCCGGAACTAACTCGGAATGGTCCGGAAAGGTAAAGGGAGGTTGAGAACACTATAAAAAGTATTCTTGGGACATTACCGGTTTGATACCCAGAGCCGGTGTGGTTCCCGGGGCGTTCGGATGCCTAGGGGCAAAATGGTCATCTTGACCGGAAAAGGTCCAAGGGGTAATTTGGTCATTTTTCACCGGAGTGAGCTAACAGACACGGGTGTTGACCTAGGTTTTCAGTGTTTCCGTCACTCTAACGGTGTGAGTATTTCCGCTACTCGGACGGGGTTGAGTATTTCCGCTACTCGGACGGGGCTGAGTATTTCCGCTACTCGGACGGGGTGAGTATTTCCGCTACTCGGACGGGGTTGACGATTTGAGAGTATTTCCGCTACTATAACGGCTCTGTGAGTATTTTCGCTACTCTAACGGGTCTATGAGTATTTCCGCTACTCTAACGGGTCTGTGAGTATTTCCGCTACTCTAACGGGTCTATGAGTATTTCCGCTACTCTAACGGTTGAGTATTTCCGCTACTCTAACAATTTTGTGAGTATTTCCGCTACTCTAACGGGTCTATGAGTATTTCCGCTACTCTAACGGTTGTGTGAGTAATTTTGCTACTCGGACCATCTCGAGGAATAAACTGTCTCGAGAGAGGGATTAGAAAGGGGTCTTACTGTCTCCGAAGAGACGTGCCTGGATTGGAACTGTCTCGAGGAATAAACTGTCTCGAGAGAGGGATTGGAAAGGGGTCTTACAGACTCCAAAGAGACGTGCCTAGGTTTTGAGTGTTTCCGCCACTCTAACGGTGTGAGTGTTTTCACCACTCTAACGGCTTTGTGAGTGTTTCCGCCACTCTGACGGTTTTATGAATGTTTCCGCCACTCTGACGGTTTTGTGAGTAGTTTTGCTACTCGGACCGTCTCAAGGAATAAACTATCTCGAGAGAGGGATTGGAATTGGAATAAGAAAGGACAATGCCCCTAAGGGTATTTTGGTCATTTTGCCTCTATTTGGGCCTGACAGGCCCGCGAAGCGATGGAAAGACGGAATTTGGACTAGAGGATTGGTTTCGATTGGAATATGTCCATAATGACTTGAAAATAAGTCTGGACGGAGTGTAGACTGTCGAGCGGTCAAAAATGGGGTGCTTACAATCATATCATTGGTTCTTATGCAATATAAGTTTATAGTTTATAGCCTTAGATAGAACTAGACACATCATCAGTGGAACTATAGTGCAAGGTTTTAATATGTCTGTCTTGACTGTAAGAAACAGTATAGTTCTAACTCTTTATACTAGTACACTTTGTGTGTATTAAACTGGACGGTCTTGAAGTAATTATTTTTATACTGACTAGATAAAACTTAATGCCTCATGATTATTATGAGTACTTATACTCTTAATCATAATTAATTATTAAACACGTGAATGTAGTGTTTATTATTTTGATTCACAAAAGAGTGAGATTCTTTATGGTTCAATAAACTCAGTGAGCTAAGCGATAACATTACATGTATAATGAATATTAACCATTGATGTAATTCATGTCTTGATATAGGGATTGATGATACTCCCTTAAGGAAACTTATAAGTTTTGATTTTGTCAAATCTTGTAGGTGAATTATGAATTCCACATATCAAATAAGTTATGTGGAAGGTCGCAAAGAATTAAATAATTTTATTAAATTTAATTGTCAGTAATTTAATTTAATCGGCATAAGTGATCTTAATGTGGGGAGATAAATAAGCATTAATAATATAAAACTCGAAATATAATTCCTAGTATGACAGAGAGTCTAATTATAATTATTTAGTGGTATAATTTAAATAAATAGGAATTAATCCTGGTTGAATTAGGAATCCTTATCTATGTAGGAAGCCCTAGTCATACAAATCATGTGATCTCTGTAGTACCTTTTTATATTCCCACTTTATAAGCAATTAGAGTTATACTTACTAATAATCTCATATACACGTTTTTATGATATAAAGAAACCCTAAAAGCTGCGAGTCCACTCTTTCTAGAGTAAGGCGTGTACGAAGGATACAGCAAAAGTCTGAAGGTTGCAATCGAGCAGTTGATTCATTCTTATTACTATTCGAGATCAAAGCAAAAAGATTTCGAAAGTCATACTTGTTGATATTCAAGATCAAATCAGAGAAATCTTGAAGATATAATATTAATCATGTAGTTTAGTTTCAGTTAATCAAATTAGAATTTTTTTATATTATGCGTATGCACTATATCTGAATCAAGAAAAATGCTACAGTCCTTAACAATAATATGCATCTTAAAGATGAAGAAACCTCTTATTATGGAAAAAGAAAATAAATAAGAATGTATGCGCCAATTGAAAGAAGAATTCTTATAAAATTTTCAAGATGCTTCTTCTGATGAAGAGGATGATGATGAAAAATGGTTTCCTATAGTTCTCTTCAGCACACCTGTTTAACAGAAGAATCCCAAAATCCAAATGAGGATACAACTCATTAAGATCGTGGTCCTACTATTGCAGATTTATTTGATGCTATACTTGAATATTTTGAGCAAAAGGCGCATAAGACAGGTAAAGCCAGATCTCACTCCCCCCAAAGTGATAAGGCTTGCGACAAAGCTAAATGGAAGATAGCTTTATTGAAGTTGACTTATCTACCTTAATAAAGTCAACATAAATTTTGGCTCATATAACACAACTTCTTTTGACCTTATATGATAAATCATTTTACTTTTAGGAAAGTGATTTTTGAAATGATTTCACCCAAGTCAAAGTTTTTACCCAAGTTTTGTTCTCACATGACCATATCATTTTTATACGGCAAGACAATAGTTTTGTAGAAACTTTAGTTTTGTCTTTTAGCAACAAAATGACTTTTATAAGGACAATCAATCAACCAAAATAAGTGGTGCTTCATATGACCGATCGACTCCATTACCCAAGACATGCTCCATGTAATGTAATATTACTTTTCAGTTTTTTGTTTTATTTCGGACTTGTAAATTTTATTTTGGCATCCGAAATAATATTTTCTTTATTTAAAGGAACCTTCACCCTAGTTGAAGGCACCACACACTTGTACTCTTCATTTTGCCTTCCCTCTTGTACCCCCTTGTAATATATTTTTCTTAGCAATAAAATCTACGAGCTTTTAGCTCTCTTTGTAAGTATTTGCCTTTGCCTTGTCCTTTTCATTGTCTTTTTATTTTATTTGTTTTGTTATTGCTTTATTAATTATATTCAATGGAGGTATCTCATGATTTCATTATTTTATCTTCTTAAATCTCTAATTCTTAGCAATTGAAGCTTAGATATCTTAGAACACATAGGTTGTTGATTATGTTTGGTGATTTCAATGTACAATTCTTTGGTTGTGCGTTAATATTGTCCAAATTGATGGTATTAGCCTATGAATCCCACTTAGATTACATTTCTACATTCAATTGCTATGAATTCTTGTGATTGATTGCCAAATCCTCGTAATCAAATACTCTTGATTGTTGTGTTTGGTTTAAGTTATAAAAATTCTACTTGAAAACTTTAGATGAATTAAGTGATTGAATTGAGTCCAATTCCTTTTATCAATTGTCAAACTAGTTTAAAGTGCTTTAGTTTAAGATCAAACAATAAAATCTTGAAATCAAATGATTTTATATTTTCTTTTTAGAAGCATTACTTGGTGACCACTTACTCTTAAGTGAGCATTGCTTTGATCATGTCAATAACATATGACCTCACTGCTAGAGAATCCAAATCTTTTGACAAAGGCCTCGTATTCCTTATGCGTTCGCTCTTTTTCACCTAGGGTTTGAACCAACATGAATAAATCTTGTTCAAAGACAATGTGTGAGGAAACACTATTCTCAGGAGTCTCAGGGAGAATTGATTCAATTATAATGACCTTCCTAGAGTCTGATGGGAGAGCTTTAAAATAGTTTTTTAGAAGTTTTAAGCAATGTTCGTCACTCCAATCATGGAGTATCCACTGCAAATTTCGTACATAAAAAAATATTGAAGTTTCTACAATAGGCAGTCTTCATTAAGGCATCAAATTAAACTTGTAAAAGAATGCGTTTTTCCTAGTATTTATATTCTTAAGCAAAATGAACTTTCCGACATTGTTATGATCCTGAACTCTGAAGACCCTAGCATTGCAAGGACCACTAAGATAAACCAAGTCACACATGAGAGATGTAGATGTTTAAACTTTCACCTACCAAACACACATTGGTACCATGCTTGAAAAGTAATCTATTTACACTTTTATTTTTGAATTATTTTTCTCACTCTTAGACACAAGACTGTATAATTCATATTAAGAAGGGTTAAATACATTTTCCACCTTTGCAATTTACACCCTGTCCCACTTTGACCCTTGTGCTTCTAACTCAGTCTCACCAAGTTATACTTGGTGACCACTTACTTTTGAGTGAGCATTACTTCAGTTGTGTCAACAACATATGGCCTCGTAGCTAGAGAATCCAAATCTTTTGACAAAGGCCTCGTATTCCTTATGCGTTCGCTCTTTTTCACCTGGGGTTTTAGCCAACATGAATAAATCTTGTTCAAAGACGATGTGTGAGGAAACACTGTTCTCTACAGTATCGGGAAGAATTGATTCAATTATAATGACCTTCCTAGAGTCTCGTGGGAGAGCTTTAAAACAGTTTTCTAGAAGTTTTAGGCAATGTTCGTCACTCTAATCATGGAGTATCCATTGCAAATTTCATACATAAAAAAAATATTGAAGTTTCTACCATAAGCAGTCTTCATTAAGGCATCAAATTGCACTTGCAAGAGAATGCGTAATTCCTAGTATTTATACTCTTAAGCAAAATGAACTTTCTGACATTGTTATGATCCTGAACTCTAAAGACCCTACCACTGCAGGGATCACTAAGATAAACTAAGTCACACATAAGAGATGTAGATGTTTAAACTTTCACCTGCCAAACACACATTGGTACCATGCTTGAAAAGTAATCTATTTACAATTCTATTTTTTTATTATTTTTCTCACTCTTAGACACAAAGCTGTATGATTTATATTAACAAGGGTTAAATATATTTTTCACTCTTGCAATTTACACTTTGTCCCACTTTAGCCCTTGTACTTCTAATTGTAACAGTTAACCCCTCACACTTGTAGTCAAATTGCAATGTCATCCTTTTGTGGTTTGTCATTTATTTTATTTTTTTGAGTTCGTTGGAAGATATTACAATGAGGGCCGCAGCCGAAAAGGGGATCTACGGGAGAGAGGTCAAACTCCTGACCTATTTAATGGAAGTCACAAACTTTGGTCAACTGCCCAGTGGTTTGGTTTGCCATTTATTTTACAGACGGAAAACATTATTTTTAAGGGCATAAAAGTAATTCAATAAACTTTACAGATAAAAGAGATAATAATCAATAATGTTCATCCCCTCTGCGTTTCACTCTCTAAAATGAGATTTGGTCCTGAAACTATCCTCCCAAGGGTATCAGAAAGCAGCCATAGCCGACCCCCACTTCGAACCCCCTTTCTCTACAACTCCAGCAAACCACCGACCACCAAGCCCACCTCCTCTCTCTCTAAAACCCTGTTACCACTACTACCTTGACACGACACCCAACCCCACCCCCACCACACTGCCCTGCCCAGCCATGCTATGCCACAACGCCACCCACCCATGCAACCACCCAATTCTTCTTTCAAATAGATCCATAAGTCTCTCTCTATACACACACATATATATTCACACAAATATGTACCCATTCAATTGATGATTTTGTGATGAAATTAATTACTAAAAATTTTGATATTTAAAGAGAAAAGAATGAATGGTGGAAAAGGACTATGACCATAATGCTTGGAAGAGGAGATCAACAAATTAGTAGTTGATGGATTTTTCTGTAAAATAAGCTAGGGGAGGTGGGTTAGATGTAGAGACAAGCTGCGTTTTCGACGAGCTTAGATGGGTGGAGCTGGGTGGTGCTCTGCACCAAAGAAGAAGATGGTTATGAAAGGCCAGGAGAAACTTTACAAGATTACAAGCTATGAGAGGCAGTTTGAGAGAGAGAGAGAGAGAGAAGCACCAAAAAAACAAAAGAAAAATATTAAATTACTTTTATGCCCACACACGACCATCACCTAATATTTTTCGTTTGTGAAATAAACGGCAGTACACAAAAGGATGATATTGTAACTTGACTACAAGTGTGAGGGATTGACTATTACAATTGAAAGCTCAGAGACCAAAGAGGGATGGAATATAAATTGTACGGGTAGAAAGTGTATTTAATCCTATTAACAAATTCATATATCCATTCACTTGTGTGAGTGAAAAAATAAATTAAGAAATGAGATTGTATATATATATATAACCACTAAAAATGCATGTCTTCATTAAACTAGCGTCTCCTCTTGGAACACTAATAGATTGTTTGGAACTTGAGGACGTGAAAGGACGGAAAAGAGAAAATGAGGGAAAGTTATTTTCCCTTTCCTATTTGATTTTGTAAAGAAACTGAAAGAAAAATGGAGGAAAAAAAGAGAATGAATATTTTTTGTCCCTCCATTTTGCCTCCATTTTCCTTCTCTCTCTCTTCCTTTTTTCTCCTAGATAATTTCAATCAAGGAAAAGACAAAAATTGAAAACTTTTTCTAGCTTTCCCTTCCCTCTCCCAAGTTCTAAACAAGTTGTAAGAAACATATTAACAAATTCATGTGAGATACATTTAGTACTTGTGTCTAAGAATGAGAAAATAAATTAAGAAATAGGATTACATATTTATGTATAGCTACCAATAATGCATGTTTCGGTCTCACCTTCATGAAAATGTTATCTCCTCTTAGAATGTTAAGAAATATATTAATAAATTCATATAATACACATTCACTTGTGTTTACGAGTGAGAAAATAAATTAAGAAATGAGATTGCACATATATAGTTATAGCTACCAAAAACACATGTCTCGCTCTCGCCTTCGTGAAAATGGCATCTCCTCTTGGAATCGGCTAGAACATGAGGCAAATCAAAGTTGATGCCTTTAATAATGCAATGAGAGTTGCACCAATGCCACCACCCACATCAACCAACAGTTGGAGGCCTTCAAAACCTTTGCAAATGTCAAGAATATTCTTAATGATCGAATTAGTGTGATTGAACATAGCCCCGTAGCCTTGCCGTGTATTCAAACACTGGCTTTCCATAAGCCCGGTCCAATGGTATTCCACCTCCTAGTAAAACATCATTCAAGTGGCGTCTGAGAATTTACAAATACACTAGAAGCTTATGATCCGCTTCATAAGAATCCGAATATGTACTAATTAATCTGCTCTCTCCTTTTTTTTCTCGAATTTTTCATTGCACTTTCAAGAAAAAAATTGATATTAAACGGTATGTAAAAAATGTCCATTTCTCATTGCATTTAACGAAGTTATGTATGGAACTTACAAGAACTGAAGCGACACTTACAAAAGATGATGCACTGACATATAGCAGCCTTTTTTATTCTTTATTTTCTTTTTATGGGAAATGGTAGCCGTTATTTTCTAATCAGTCTTTTTTCATCTACGTCAGTAAAATCTGTGAGTGACAAGGGGAGTATGGCACAAAGAAAAAAAGTGCTGGAACATAAACTTATATCAATAGATACGAAATTGCAATTCTTTCAAAAAAAAAAAAAAATGACAGTGGTATTATTGTAATTCAGAACTACCATAATAAGTGTTTTGTTTTAAAATAATTGGCTCTTATCCAAACACATCATTTTGATGATAAATTCTATATGAATTTACCTGTTTGTATAGCATTATCCTTATAAATATAAAAAGCATCCACGTATATATAGATTCTTTCGATTCCATGATTTGAAATAGAGATCTTCATTTCATAATCAATAGACTAGATGTAATTTTATCACATGTCTTACTAAAATTACGTCGTTTTGTATTAAAATTTATTTTCTTGTATATAACTATAAAATTATTTATATTTAAATAAATTTTACATCAACTCATCTGAACTCTTTATTTTTATATTAGCTAACATGTTAATATCTCAATCAATGGAATATAAATCTCTATTCCAAATTATAGAATGGAGAGAATTCAAATCCGATGTATATATATAGGAGATTTCAAAAAGTAAAAAAAAAAAAAAAACAAAGGGAGGGAAGGTTGGATTCGTGAGTGCACTACCAGCTTTGCATGAGGACCTTGTCATGGTGCAACAAGAGCAGAGGCTTACAGACCCTCATCCTTCTACTTGTGTTCTGATAGTGTGAATATAGAATTTAGTTTGAACTTGAAGCGCATGGGACGAAGTTTATACTCAGGCCAACCCAAGCCTCTTCCTCAATTTGGCCTGTACCAACCCAAGCCCAGGCCTCTTTCTAATTTTGGTCTGGAAGAAACCAAGCTCAATCCTCCTCAACTAAAAATTATTTTTGGTAGTTGACAGCATCGAATTGTTTAAATTCATATTTTGTCTAAAAAATTATCAGTCCAATAATTTGGTTTTGAATAAAAAAAATCTAACGCTACGTTTGGATCTTGAACTTATTAAGGAAAAAAGATAATTACTTATCAAATAAAAGAAAAGTGAAATTATTTGCACATTCATTTGTATGGGTACACAAAAGATAATATGATTACTTATTCATTTTCTTCTCATTTTTCTGTCACAATAAAAAAAAAAATCTTTTAGTTTAATTATCTTCATTATATCCATTCCTTTTTGGTTTCCCTCGACAAATCCAAAATAAACAAAACATAAAGTGGACTGAAATACAGAATTGTGAAATGCGTGTTTGGAATTGAAGATTTAAAGTGTGTTTACTAGAGTGATTGTGACTATGGTTAGGTGCTCCGTCTTGAGTTGAAGGTGTTTGGGGGCCTTGTCCATAGAAGTACTATGTTGGACCCAATATGGTACAAGAAAGATGGAATGTCATTTCATTTAGTCTTGTTATAATAATTCTCTTTTCATTTTTAAACCCCACTCTTTTGGATGGTAGGGTTTGGGTGGAAAGGTCATTGATGACTCTACTTAAAATTTTCATGGCATGCAAGGCTTTTTTCTCATTATTACAAGTAATTTGGAAAATTACTTGCAACATTTTTCTCGTGATCGTGGGGGTAAAGTGGTAGGAAAGTAAGAAGTGAAAAGAGCATGGAATAGAAGAAGGCAGACTTGATGAAACATTAATCGATCTTCCTTTTCAATGAATATAACAAAATTAGAAATAAATAATGACTGCCTTTGTAGTCTCTCCTTCTAATAGCCTATTTCTTTATTTAATTCTAACTAAGAGAGAAAAGAAAGAGAAAAGAGAAAGAAAGAAATTTTAAATCACTCTTTCTTTTTCTCTCTTCTTTTCTTACACTTCTTTTTCATTTTTTTTACAAACCAAAAGGGAAGTAAAAATATTTTTTCTTTATTTTCTTTTTCCCTTTCCTTCCTTTCTCTCCTCCAAATTCCAAATAGATTGTAAGATTTATTGTAATATTTAGGGCATTTTTCTCGTGATTTCTAGTAATTTAAAATTTTTTATACATTTTTCTCATGATTTCAAGTGAAAAGTGAGAGGAAAATAAGAAACGAAAGAGCACGTAATAGATGAAAGCAAACGAGACGGACCAAAAACGATCATTGATTCCTTTTGCGTGAGGATAAAAAACTTCCAAATAAATGACGAATCACGAATGCACTCGTAGCCTCCTAAGATTTTTCGTGATACATAAGGCATGTTTTCCCTTGATTACTTACTATTAATTTGAAAAAGTTAATTGGAACATTCTTCTCGTGATTTCGAGTAGAAAGTGGATAAGAAGTGATAAAGCAAAAAGAGCACGTAATAGCTAAAGGCAAATTTGACCGATGGAAACCGATCTTCCTTTCAACTAGAGGGTGTGCCCAAGCTATGCCTGTGCAATTTTTGTTTTTTTTTTTTTTTTTTATAATCATTGCCAGAGATCACCGTGGTTGTAGTCTTTTGAATCAGTGATGAAGATGATGATGGAGAGACCAAAATCCTAAATAATTAAAATAGTTATCAAAATAATTACATAGGATAGTTGGGTTAGTTTTTTTATTTTTCTAAGTTTGAATTGAGGGGTTTAGAGGGGAAGTGAATGATTTGGTGAGGGGAAGTGAATGATTTGGTAAGGAGAAGTTAATTATATATTGTTTGGATAATTGTTAAAAAGAGAAGGGAAAGCGTATGAAGGGATGATAAGTATCACTTTTTAAGTATTTTTTTTTTCTCTTCTTTTCTCTCCAAAATTGAGAGAAAACGAAGAGAAAGTAAAGTCTTGTAATTATTTTATTTTAAATAACAGTTATACACATCAATTTACGATAGAAAATTTTAAAATTTTATACACAAGATATATATATAAATAATAGTAAAGCTATATTATACACTTTCCTTTCATTTATTAATTTTTGTTAAACCAAACAAGAGAAAGAGAATGTCACACTCTCTGCCATATTAGCTATCCAAACAAGATGTGAGTATTTCTTTTTTCTTTCCTTCTTCTTTCTTTTTTTTCCTCTCTAACTAACACTTCTCTCCAACTCCCATCCCTGCGAGCTAAACAAAGGTTATTATGAAGCACATTAATTTCAGTAGTAATAAAATGAATTTGATAAGATAATTTGGGAAAGAAATAATCACGTTGTGTAACACACCTTAAAAAAAGTGAGACAACAAACTGGTGTTTTTTTCTTTATATATTAAGTGTAGATGGATACAACAAAATTAAGAAATAAACAATAAAAAAATTCACTACGTCTACAAAATTGTAGAAGCGCCAGAGGAGCATTCGGATGATAGTTGGTAGATGCATCTCCACGGTTGGTGTGCTCCAATTTTGTCAAGGTGAGGGCATAAATCCACTGACTTAGCCCGGTGGCTATATGGGTATTGGTTCATTGTCACCTGTTTTGATGTGACCACTTCATTCCCAATTTTATTTTATTTTTTTATTATTTGATGCTTTGTTTTGCACCAATGAAAGTGAAGTGTTTAAGCCTCACCCAATTTACCATAGTTGGAAATCATTGGAAAAATCATATAGTGATTTTTTTTTTAATTGGGTTAGTTCCGCTCTAAATCCTGATGAGTTTGGCTACGAGGTTGAAATTGAGAACTGAAGAAGTCCAATTTTATTGACGTTTAACTATAATCCGAAGCAAACTAGCCCATTTACATTTCTTGTGCAAGTGGTGTGCGTGATCAAAGTTCTTCCAAAAACAAAAGAGGGATAGATAAAGATACAGTGATTGTTGACCATCCGGAGTGATAAAAGATGTGGCAAATTCAAACTTTGTTAATAAAATTGAGTTTTGTTTTGGAAATAAAAAAATATGGAATGACAATCCGGCAATTTAGTTGAACACCTTATTTGAACTTCAACCCATATTATTTAGGGTCAAGTCCATCAGCGCACAAGTCTCTATCTTTTGCATATGCATGAGTGAGAGAGAGAGAGAGAGAGAGAGAGAGAGAGAGAGAGAGAGAGAGAGAGAGAGAGAGAGGATGCTGTGATGAGAATGCTGATATGATATGATCACAGCATCATATATCTATAGTTAGAATCATGACAAATTGGATTGGGGGCATCTTTACCTAGACAAGAAGGGTTTCTTTCCCACGAAAAAGAAAAAAAAAAAAAAAAAATTGGGCCTCCTCTCCCATCACTGCCCTTTATTTTAGCGCATGTCAACAATCAATTTGAAGCAAGCTCGTCAAGAGGAACAGCACAACCCATTTTCAAAAAGTAAAATGAATTTGAGAAAGAAACAACTTAGCTTTGTTTGACGTGATTTCTTGTAACTAGACGTACTTAATTAAAACAAACTTTGTAAAGAGAACTTTATAAAATTGACTTTTTGAAAAAAAACAAATGTTTGATAAATTGTTTTGTAAATATAAAAATAATTTTCAAGTCGTATTTATAAATTAGGGTTTGTAAATATTAATAGAAGAGAGTATAATTGTTAGTATGTACCAACAATAAAGGAAATTATTAGAAAGTTTAAAAAAAAATTACTTTAATGGAGAACTGACTTTGCGAAAAGTGAATTGAAAAAGAATTTCGAAAGCCATCACAGGTGGCTTCTTTAAAATGGACTTTCAGACGCGATAACACTTCTGCTGAAAGCACATCCGATACCTTCACCAAACAAAAGAACGTTAGAAAAGACTTTGAAAACTCTCACCAAACTTACCCTAGAATGCTGTCAGTCTATTTTTCAAACCCTACATGCCCGCATTATTGGATCATTCCATGAGTGGGGTCTGATATCTTTGATTAATCCTATCAACTTCGTAGTTGTTGTTTGGCACGATTAAATCGAGTCAAAAAGACACCAACAAGGGTTCTTTCTCCACTCCCTCTCACATCAATCCCAAGCACATGCATTAAGGTCAATTTAGCACACAAATATGGAAATTTCCGGTGGTGTAGCAATCTCATCGATGATCAGTGTCCACTTGGCCCACCTCTCAACTCGTCTTATGATGTTATTGTACAATTTTTTTTAAAATTTTTTTTGGGTTGACTTATTTATAAGAAAAAATATATAATTTTTTTAGTTTTTTTCTTATTTATTTATTTTTTTGTTTATTTAAGCTTATAAAAGTAAAAGCACCAAAAAAAATTAACTTTTTCTGCTTAAATGAAAAAAGTTAAAAAAAATTTATACCAAACGGATAATCTATTAAATAAGATAATTATAAAAATATTACAGGATTGTAAGCACTCTATTTTTGATCGCTCGGCGGTCTCCACTCCGTCCAAACTTGTGTTCAAGTCATTGAGGGCATATTTCAATCCAAATTAACTTTCTAAGTCTAATTCCGTCAATTCATTGCTTCGCAGGCCCCACCAAATCCAAATAGAGGCAAAATGACCGAAATGCCCTTAAGGGGCATTATCCTTTCCAATTCCAAATCAGGCTCATCTTTTCGAATACGGTAAGTTCCCTTTCCAATTTCAAATCAGACATGTCTTTCCGAATACGGTAAGTCTCCTTTCCAATCCCAAGTCAAGCACGTCTTTCCAAAGATGGTAAGACCCCTTTCCAATTCCAAGTCAGGCTTGTCTTTCCGAAGACGGTAAGTCCCATTTCCAATTCCAAGTCAGACACGTCTTTCCGAAGACGGTAAGTCCCCTTTCCAATCCCAAATCAGGCTCGTCTTTTCGAAGACGATAAGACCCTTTCCAACTCTAAATCAGGCACGTATTTTTGAAGACGATAAGTCCCCTTTCCAATTCCAAGTCTGGCGCGTCTTTCCGAAGACAGTAAGTCCCCTTTCCAAGTCCAATTCCAATTCCAATTCCAATCCCTCTCTCGAGACAGTTGATTTCTCGAGACGGTTTGGCATGTTTTTCGAAAAAAATCTCTTCAGAACAGTAAGTCCCTTTAAACCTGTCGACTGGGACGAGAGCCCAAGTCCCCTAGATGGTAGAACGGTCCACCTTTGGCACCTGTTAGCCCGCCGATGCAGAAATGTCCGTTTAGGCACGCCTTTCGAGAAAGTTAATTCTCAGGCATTAAGTCTCTTTAGCAGCTTCCCGAGATCAGGCAGTCTTGGAATGATCGCAAACCGTCAGAATAGCGAAAATACTCGCGAACATCACAACCGTCAGAGTAGCGGAAATACTCGCAAATAGGTCGATATAGGGAATTGCCAACAAACCCCTGTATCACGCGACCGCCATCAGAGTGACAGAAACACTCAAAACCCAGGTCAACACCAGTGCCTGCTAGCCCACTTCGATGAAAAATGACCAAACTGCCCCTAGAGCCATTTTTCGGCACGTTTCTCGAGAACACACCTAAGTCCTCAGAATGGTAAGTCCACCCTTCCAAGATTGTCTTAAAGGTAATCCGGCATGATTAGGTGCATTCTAGTCAGTTTCGGGGCAATTCCGAGACCTTACGATCAAGATGACCATTTTGCCCCTAGACATTCGAATGCTCCGGGAACCACACCGACTCTGGGTATCAAATCGGTAACCTCCCAAGAATGCTTCCTCCAGTATTCTCAACCTTTCTTTACCTTTCTGGATTATTCCAAGTCATTCCGGCAAACCTGGTGTAAAATGACCGTTTTGCCTCTGGTGGGCCGGTTACCCTTTCCAACCACACCGGCTCTGAGTATCAAACCAGCAAGCCTTTGGAAACATTCTAAATAATGTTTCCAAATCTCGAGTCTTTTTTCGAGACATTCCGGGTCTGTCCCGGCAGCTTTCCGGCCTGATTAACCGTTTTGCCCCTAATGGCCCGGTCAATCCTTCCAACACATCCTATCTTCATTTTTCAAGTCAAATACCTCCGGGACACTATTCTAAGTGTTTCTGCCTTTTTCTGGCCTTCTGGGCCAATCCCAGTCCCTTAAATCCTTCCCGAACTTTCCGGAGTCACTCCTAGTGAAGTCAGGCTAAAAATTGCATAGTAGTCACTAGTACAGGCGCCCAAATCTTCCCAAGATACGTTGCTTGCCGACTTAACAAACTTTCCTAACTGGCTGGCGCCACTAGTAGTGGCGCCAAGAGGAATTTTGCCCTAGCACCACTGTAACAGGCGCTAGGTCTATCATATCGCTATAAATACAGAGCCTCCTCCAGCGTGAAAGAGGTTCGAAAACTCAATCTAAAAACCCTAACATTCGATATTCAGAGCTCGTACACACCCTAAATCCTAGCTTCTCTAGGTTTCCCAAACCCTAGCCACCATACACAAACCCTAGCCTCCTATATACTCCTATACACTTATACACTAGCCTCCAACCCTCCATTGAAGACTTGGATTGCTGCAACTCGAAGCTCTCAAAGACCAGGACAAAGCTCTCGAAGACTGAAGCAAAAACCGAAGAAAAAGCAAGAAGGCAAAGTGTGCAAAGCTAAGCAAAATAAAAAAGACACAAGGTAGGTTTTTTCCTTTAAGTTTCTGCACTTTCCCCCCTCTCTTCTCTTTCCTAACCCACTTGAGTTTTCTCTATTTTAATCCCCCATCTCTTTCTCCCCCCCACCTTCTTTGCATGCTTGAAACAAGGGGATTCCCAGTCCATGTGTAGGATTGGACTATTGGATGGTCACCGTGTCGGGGGCTTTCTTTTAGTCTAATCGGAGACCACGTGGGTTCGGCCCCCTTGATTATGTGGTGAAGCCTTAACCTTGTGTGTTCACGACCCCAAATTTGCATTGTGCATATCATGATTCTTACATTCTTCCAAAAGTCGTTTTCAAAGTCGTTTTCAAAATCGTTTTCAAACTTGCTTTTAAAATTGTATCAAAATCTTCTTTTTCAAAACTTGTTTTCAAAATCACAATCCTAGGGTGATTCTAGCCTTTCCATGACTAGGGTTGCTTGAGAAAAGTGCTATATTTAAAGTGACCAACATGATCCATATTTTCAATTCCTTGTTGTTTTCCAAACCACTTCCTTAAAGTGGTTCTAACCTTCTTATGGTTAGAATCGCTTTAGGAAAGTAAGACATTTTTATACTTTCCAAAAAACTCTCATTTCAAAAGTCTCTCTTTCTAAAACCCTCTTTTTCAAAATGATTTCTAAAAACTCTTACTCCCAAAATTGTTTTCAAAAACTCTCTTCAAAACTTCTCTTTTCAAATTCCTTTCCAAAACACTCTTATCAAAAATCACTTTCCTAAAAACTCTTTTTAACAATCTCCTTCCAAAATCTTATTTCCAAAACTTTCTTCCTAAAATTCTTTTCAAAACATACTTTCTAAAAACTCATTCTTTAGATCTCCTTCTAAAAATCTTCTTTCCAAAAAACGCACTTTCAAAAAACTCTTTCCTTATAGTCCAAGTCAAGCCCTAGAACCCACAATTAGGAAACCCTAATTTTCTTTCCAAAAACGTGATTTTCAACCTTGCCCCGAACCTAGGTTTCCAAAACCTCCCTTTTTACACCAAAATCATAAGTTTCCAAAAAACCTATTTTCTACGTCAAAACTATAGTTTTCCAAATTAGGGTTTCTAAAAGCTTCATTTTCCAAACCCTTGTCAAATCCAATCTTCCGTTTTGAAAACTAAATCCAATCTCCTTGTTTAGGAAACTAGATCCAATCTTCCATTTTTGGAAACAAAATCAAACCTTCTCTTTTATAAACAAAATCCAATCCTTTGTTTTAGGAAATAGGAATCTTAACCCTTCGTAGTCCAAATCTTTCGTAATTCAATTCCTTCCTAATCTTTCACTTTCCTAAATCTTGAGTTTCCAAAACTTGAATATAACAATCTTTCCTAAATTTTAAAACTTAAAATCTAAATCTTTCCTAATTCAACTCTCTCCTAATTCCCTACCTTCCTAAACCATAAGTTTCCTAAAACTTCCAAATCTTTCCTTAAACATTAAGCTTCCACATCTTTCCTAATTCAACCCTTTCCTAATTCTATCCATTTTCAAATCTTAACTTTCTAAATCTAAGTTTTCAAACCTTTCCTAAACTCAAACCTTTCTTAATCTCCAGATTTTCTAAAATTCAAACTCTAAAACTTTTTAAATTTCAAATCTTTTCAAATTTTTCTAAATTCAAAACTTTCTTAAGTTAAATCTTTCTAAACTTCCAAACTTTCTAAATTCTAAACTTTCCTAAACTTTAAATCTTTCAAAGTCTAAACCTTTCCTCATTCCAACCTTTCTTAATTCCACATCTTTTCCAAACTTTAACTCCCAAATCTAGATTTTCAAATCTTTCGAAAACACAAACTTTGAATCTTTCTAAAATTCTAAAGCTTTCTAAATTTAAATCTTTCTAAACTTCTAAGCTTTCCAAATTCAAAACTTTCTTAAGTCGAAGCTTTCCAAAATTCTAAACATTTCTTAAACTAAACTTTTCCTAATTCAAAACATTTCTAAATTCAACACTTTCCTATTTCAAAACCTTTCTTAAAATAAAACTTTCTTAATTCGAAACTTTCCTAAGTTGAAACTTCCCTAATTCTAAAACTTTCCCAATTCGAAATCTTTCCTAAAATGACATTTTCCTAATTCGAACTTTCCTAAACCTAAAACTTTTCTAAATTGAAACTTTCCTAATTCGAACTTTTCCTAATTCCAAGTTTTCTAATCTTCCAAGTCCAATATTCAAGTCAATTATTTTCTAAAATCTTTCCAAGTCAAATCCAATCTTTCTTTTCTAAGTTCCGAAGTCTAGGTTTCCTAAAACCAAGTCTTTCAAAACCAATCTTTTTAAATCTTCCAATCAAAGTCCAAATTTTCCTACTCTTCTAATTCCAATCCAAATTCCAATTTCAACTCTTTTCCAAATCAACTCTTCTATTTTCAATCGGACTCTTGTCCGAACTACGACTGACCTGATTCCTCCAAAAGGATACGTAGGCAACCCTCATGGGTGCGGTCACAACATTTTTCAAATTTCTATTTCCACAAAATCTTTCCAAATCTCCAATCTATTTTCAAACTTCTAATTCCAAATTTTTATTTCCAAATCTCTGTTTTTAATTTCCAAAACCTTTTTTCCAAATTCAAGCTTCTATCTCTTTCTTTTCAAATCAAATCAAATTCCTTTCAAATCTATTTCCAAATCAAGTCTCTTTTCTTACACTTGCATATCATGCATCATGTTAGTTTTTTTTCAAACATTATTTTTTAAAGTGAATAGGATTGAACCATTTGTTAGTTAAAGACTCTCATAGGTGAATCTAGGGTAGATTGACATGTAGGTATCTAAAGGGCGGGGTAGGGTGATGGCTTAGTACGTCTTCCCTACACGTAACCATCCTCCGAACCTAGGATCACTGATTTCGAAAGACCAAAAACAGAGTTATTTTTCAAAAAGGGCTTAAATGTTTTCTAAAGGTTGCCAAACAACCTGTTTTCTTAAAAACCCTCTCTTGAGGTGATATTTTCAAAACCTTTTTCCAAAAACGTTAAGTGTAGTCTTCGGATTGTTCTTAGTTTTTAGGTGACTTAACTCACCTTAATCAAGTTAGGTGGCGACTCCAAATCTTTTCTAAAAGCTCTTTATTCAAATCAATTTTCAATTCAAATCTAGTCACACTCATTCTTCTAGGAGGGTGAGTTCTAACGAGAGAGTACAATATTTTTTCTGCTTGTGTGTGTATTCGTCGAGCGCGAAAAATCTGGGTGCGACAAGGATATGAAAACCGTTGAGTGATATAAAATTAAATAAGATATTATAAAAAAAATTATTAGTATTCTTAAAATTAGCAAAATAATCTATTAAAATTTTTTTGCAATCAATTAAAATAATAATGATGAACATTATCTATATTAATTTATTAGAACAATTATTCTATTATTTAAAAAACAATTAAATTAGCTCGTAGTGAGGCGAAGCATCAACTTTTACAGTAAGTCCCTTGACCCCTAGAGAAAGGACGAGATGAGGGAGGGTAACACCGAAGAAACGACAATATCGGCGACAAAGGCTGCGGATCTACTCCAGCGAGATAAGAAAAAACTAAAGTGGCGACATGAAGATGGTGAAAGTCAGGCACTTGATGCTTGGACGGAGGAGATACGGAATATGGATACTGAGGAGGTAAGTCCACGAGTAGTTGAATACCGACATGAGGGTTTGCGACCATCATTTAGGGATGCTTTGAGGGAGCCCTCCATGAGTCTTTACCTGGGTTCAGATGACAAAGATGAGGAGAGTGTTGTCATTGAGGAGGAAAGTATGGCTAACGAGATGCTGGGAATAGATAGCCCATGGCTGAGAATGGTGGTAGCTAAAGACGAACTTCGTTGGATTCGAGCGCCTTGGAGGAAAGCCATCATTGTAAAGCTACTGGGACAAGCAATTAGGTATCGTGTCTTAACTCAATGCTTACAACTGCTTTGAAACCTTCAGGGGATGTTTGAGATTGTTGACCTAGGGGATGGGCATTACTTAGTGAGATTTTCGTAGAAAATCAACTATCCACATGTTTTACTGAATAGGCGCTAGGTTGTATTGGGTCATTGCCTAACGGTTCGCAAATAGTGCCTTGACTTTAAACCTGCAGAAAATCTTCGGCTAACCATGATCTGGGTTTGCTTTCCCGGACTACCTATAGAATTTTTTGATGAAGCCATGCTTATGAGGCTGGGTAACTTGGCAGCAAGGGCAATTAAAGTAGACAAGACTTCGGCAACATAAGCTAAGGGAGAATTTGCTAGGGTGTGTGTGGAGGTTGATATCTCAAAGAGTCTTATTCTGCAAGTTTGGGTTAATTCGAAAAAGATCAAAGTGGAGTATGAAGCGTTGTATTTGATTTGCTTTCATTGTGGGAAGTATGGGCATAAGGTGGAGAAATGTTCGAAATTGATTCAAGGTCGTGAGCCTGAGGTAACTAGTAGGCCGGAGAATGCTCAGGCGAGTGGTGCGGCCAGCGGAGGGAAAGAAGGAGGAATTACAGATGAATCGAATGGAAAGAAATTTGGGCCATGGATGTTGGCAAAGCATAGGGACCGACGTGGATGGAGGGGAGCACGGGATCAGAATCTTGCTGGCCAAGGCAATGATTTTAGTCAGTCTAGGCGTAATAGGCGCGAGGATGAGATGGGACCTCAATTTGGTGAAAGAAAAAATAGCGCACTTGATGCAACGAATCCAGGCAGCATTCTTGGATCTTTTGGATCAAGATTTAGTGCTTTGTCTGACGATAGGACCGACCAAAATATGGACCCCTCCACTCAGGTCACACCACCCCAAAGTGTAGAAGGGGGAATTAAATTTAGGGCTACGAGGAAAGAGAAGCCAACTTAGAATTCCAAATCAGGTGGCAGGCAAGTGTCCAAGGGCAAGGAAAATACCAAAGTAGGGCACCCTCTTTCTAGGGCTAGTTCTCAGCAACGGTTACGTACGTGTCCACCCCTGTCTTAGATGAGGAACGAGACTACCTTCAATTCTAACTTTCTCTCCTCAACGGTGAATTTTCCTCCTCTGGTTAGAGCAAGGGTAGGGAAATTTGCACAGTCAACAGGTAATGGCCAACCTTCTTCAACTGCCAATGCCTCCCTATCATTCAACCAACTTATTACTAGCCTTGAGGGGCCTTTATTTGAAGGTTCAGTTCTGCAATTTACTGGTCGGCCGCCAAATACCCAACCACCGAATCAACACTATGAAGCTTCGAATGAAGGGGCCATACAACCCTTCTCTGAATCAACATCAGTAGCTCAAAGTGATATTCTTTTGGTGAATAAGTGTGCTGATGAAGATATCGAGATTGCAGATAGTGGGGATCGATCAGAGCATTCAGTCGAGGACTAATAAGAGCTTTGTGCTTCAAATAAATTATTTGAGTTTCTAATGAAGATTATGATTTGGAATTGCAGGGGGCAGGAAGCGATGACCTGACGGATCATGACTTGACGATGATAGTCCTTATGGAAACTAACGTTGCTAGTATACGAGCGAAGCGTATTCTTCAACGTACTCGTTTTAACCAGATGGCTAAGGTCGAGGCAGTAGGCTTCTATGGAGGTATATGGATGTCATGGCGGGATGAGCTAGTGAAAGTTGAAGTTCTTCCCCCATCAACACAAGCTATTAGTGCTATTATTCATCACCAGAATGAAGCTAATTGGCTGTTTACAGCGATTTATGCGAGCCCGAACCCCATTTCAAGGAATGCGTTATGGGAGTATATCATTAGGTTAGCTAAAGCCCAACAATATCCGTGGATGCTTGCGAGGGATCATAATGAGGTGGCATCTAGTAGGGAGAAGAGTGGAGGTGCCCCAATCCGTTAAGGAAGATGTGAGAAGTTTGTCCAATGCTTGAATAATTCAAAGTTGATAGACATAAGGTTTGTTAGACCTCGGTATACTTGGGTTAGTTCAAGGCAAGGGTCTCATGTTATTCGTGAACATCTTGATCGCACCTATGTAATGGGGCTTGGTGGGTGCTCTATCCGGAAGCATGGGTAAGACATCTTCCTCATACAAGATCAGACCACTACCCCATTTTGATTATGACGGATAGCGAGGTGCCTTTAAAAAGTAATTGGCCATTTCGTATGGAGGCGGCCTGGCTCACGCATCCTAACTTTGAGAGTTTAGTGTGTTCAGCTTGGAAGTTTGAGAAGGAGGATCTGACCCTGACCATCAACAAGTTCACTAAAGCAGTTAAAGATTGGAGCCAGAAAACATGGGGCAATATTTTCCATAAGAAACGCCGGTTGTTGGCCAGGCTGAAGGGGATTCAGAAAACTTTGGGACACTCAAATTCTTAGTTTTTAGTTCACTTTGAGAGAAAGTTGATTGGGGAGTATAATCGAGTGTTGCTCCAGGAGGAGATTCACTGGTTCTAGAAATCCCGTTCGCAAAAGATTGCGTTTGGAGATAAAAACACTCAGTACTCTCATTCATCTACGCTGATTTGAAGACGGAGGAATAAGATAATGGCATTAAAGCAGTAGAATGCAAAGTCGTGTGTTGAGACAAAAGCTCTAAAACAATTGGCAAAGGATTATTTTAAAATCATGTATACAGAAAAGACAGTGGTCGATCTGGGAGAAGAAGAGTTTAAGTTATTTCAAGATAATGTCATCATGGAAGATGATAAAAATACTCTTTCTTGGCCGGTAACAATAGAAAAGGTCAAACAAGTAGTCTCCTCAATGGGAGCTTTCAAGGCCCCGGGTCCAGACGGAATCCGTTGGTTGGGCCTGCTCAATCTAGTTTTATTCTAGGACGACAAGCTGCTGACAATATAGTTATCCTCCAGGAAGTGATGCACACCTTGAGAAAAATGAAGGAGCGGAAAGGAGGTTTGGCAGTGAAGACGATATGGCAAAAGCATATGGTAGGGTCAACTGGAAGTTTCTTAGGTCCATGCTTCTCAAATTTGGCTTCCCAGAGAATTAGATTACTTTGATTATGGAAATTACTAGTACTTCTGAGATGGCAGTGATATGGAATGGGGAACAAACAGAGTTTTTCCAACCAAGGCAACGGTTAAGGCAAGGTGACCCTTTATCGCCGTACCTTTTTATTCTTTGTATGGAGGTGCTGAGTCGAAGTATTGATGCTAGTATAGAGCATAAGCTCCAGAAGCCCATCCGAGCCAACAAGAGTGGTCCACGAATCTCACATATGTTCTTTACAGATGACTTGGTGCTATTTGGGATAGCAATCGAGTAGCAAGCCTCCGTTATGTCTTTTGTCATGGAGAGATTTTGTTTGATGATTGGGCAAAAGGTAAATTTAGAAAAATCTAAGATTTTTGTATCCTCAAATGTATCTCAAAGTCATGCTCAAGCTTTGAGTTTTATTACTCATATCCCTCTCACAACTGATTTGGGGAAGTATTTACGGGTTCTAGTTATTCATTCTTGTGTGAATAAAACCACATACTAGTACGTGTTGGAGCGCATTCGGAGTTGCTTAGCAGGGTGGAAGGCGAACCAGCTCTCTTTGGCAGGGTGCATAACTTTGGTTTAGATGGCTACAATTTCCACTCTAGTTTATGTGATGCAAACAACTAGAGTCCCTACGTCGGTTTATGAGGCTATAGATTGAAGTAACAGACGATTCGTGTGAGGAGGTGATGAGCAAAGACAACGTATGCATCTTGTCAATTGGGAGAGGGTTTGCCAACCTAAAGATCAAGGTGGGATGGGGCTTCGTCAAATGTGACCTATGAATGAAGCCTTGCTGTAAAGCTGGGCTAGGGGCTTATGCATAAGAATGATACCGTCTGGACTAGAGTGTTGCGAAGCAAATATTTGAGGAACGGAAGGGCTATCTGGGACCCTTACCAACCAACATCATCTTACATTTGGAAGAGCATTGGTAAAGTTAGCACCATTTTAAGATAAAGGTTGACTTGGCAGGTTGGTAATGGCATACAAACTAGCTTTTGGATGGACAAGTGGTTAGCTACCAGGCCATTGATTGAGGTCTCGGTGGGCAATGTTAAGGAAAGTGATAAAGCTCGATCCATTCATAGTTATTGGTTGTCGGTAGGGGAGTGGGACTGGAGCAATATCCAATCCTTGCTCCCAGAGGAGGTTAAGCAGCAACGTAGAAATGTGGTGGTTGTAGATCATAGTACAAACCCAGATAGACAGGTATGGAGACACTCTTCTAATAGGCTATTCTCAGTGAAGTCGGCATATGTTGAGCAAACAAAGATGAGGCTTGAGGTGGATGATCGAAAGCAGTGGCAACAAATTTGGAAAACCAAAGGATTACCTAGATGGAGGACTTTGATTTGGCTCATCAGATCAAATAGGTTGTTAACCAATTGCTTGAAGGCGTCTAGGCATATTACTACTAATGAGATTTGTCCAATTTGTGGGCGAATGAGGGAGACCACCTTACATGCAATTCGTGACTACTTTGTCTCTAGAGGTGTGTGGCAGCAAATGGTTGATGTTCAATACCATCAGTTGTTCTTGACGATGCCGTTGCAACGTTAGATCGATTGGAATTTGACACATGAGGTAGGGGAAGCTATTGATGAAGGAAATTGGGCCGCTCTTTTCATGGGGGCAATTGCTATGTTTTGGCTATGGAGAAATAAGCAAATATTTGATCCTTCATTTGTGCTGCCAAAGGATCTGGTGCTGAGTATTCAACTTGGTGTTCATGAGGCATTGTTGGCAACTCGTTGTGGGGGTGTAATTAACCGTAGGGGGTTGTTGAATGTGTGGAAACCACCAAACTCTCTTAACATCAAAATTAATACAGACGGCGCGGTTGTGGGCAACCCGGGCAAAGCAGGAGTTGGGGGTCTAATTCAAAATGAGAATGGGATGTGGATAGCAAGATTTATTCAAGGTATTGGGTGGATGAATGCGCTTACAGTGGAACGTTGGGCAATTTGGAAGCGGTTGCAAGTAGCTTGGCAGCAGGAAATTTGGCAGGTCGTGCTGGAAACAGATTGGCAAGAAGCAATGGATTGCATATCAAGTCCTAATACCAACCACCCAAATTATAATCTCATTATTAAGATTCAAGATCTAATGTCCCAGGAATGGCATTGTGAGATGATCATGATCCACTGTAAAGCTAATGGGTGTGCGGATAGGCTGGCAAAAGATGCGTTAAATGCACCATTGGAGCTACAGATTATGCAATGCCCCCTTAAATCTATTTTGTCTTTCTTGGCTTGGGATTTTGATAGTTTGGACATGTCCCGTAGGGCTACTGGCTAGTTTTGTTTGGCTTAGGCCTCCATTGCAACCAAAAAAAAAAAAAAACAATTAAATTTTAGAGCATTAAAAATATTTAAAATTATGAGAAACGTGTTTTTCAACCAACCATAAAATAATAACTGTCATTGAAAGCTTCTGTCAAATAATAACAATCCTCCAGCTAAAATTGTAGGGTCAACGACAATCATCACATTGAGGAGATGTATAAACTCATTCTATGCATTCACACTATGTGCTTAGTCTTATCAGCCGGGTGCTTGCCATCCGATCCAAAACCTTAAGAAATTAGGTGGTGTTGTATACTCTTCTTGTATGGCCCCAGACCTCCCTCCTCCTATCTGATGTGGGATCGTGACATACTCCCCCACTTGAATTCGCGACGCACTTGTCGCGGGACAAACCACCCTACCTACTCCACCTGAGCGCTTGGTGTAGAATCAGATCAGGAGTTGGGCTGCTCTAATACCACTTGTTACAGGTCGGGCGCTTGTCATCTGACCCAAAAACTTAAGTCATTAGGTGGTGCTGCTTACCCCTCTTATATAGCCCAAGACCTCCCTTCTCCTATCCAACGTGGGATCGTGACATTAGAGACAAAAACACCATGGACAAAAGATGAAAAAGGATAACTTTGAACAAAAATTTTTTTTTTTCTTTTTTTTTTGGTGATAAAAAGCCAAAAGACTTAACAACATGTAAAATGAGAAGTTAAGTGGAGGCTTATATGATGCACACACTCTCACCCAACATCCCGATTTGAGATTCAAGCCCTAAACGGTTGTGGGCCAAAACTCAAACCCACAATATGAGTCTTCTAATCGTCTAACCCAATATGGAGTGGCTGACCTATGAAAAAAAATTTTTTTTTTTTTTTGGTAGAAAGCCAAACCACTTAACAACTCATAAAATGAGAGGTTAAGTAAAGACTTATATAATGTACATACACTTAGCCAACATCTCGATGTGGGATGCATTGTACACAGACTTTTAAAGTTGTAAAGTTTAGAATTGGATTAGATATATATAAACTATTTTTGTGTTTGAAGGCAAAAAAATCACATAAAATATGTAGATGTTTTGTGAGGTAGTATGTGAATGAATTACTTGCTTACAAGGATTTATGGACACATGAAATGCTATTATCCTGTTGTTTACTTATTGATTTAAAATATGAGAAAAGTAAAATATAGAACTGACAAAGGTTATAGGGAAGGAAAATAATTACTCTCAATATATATATATATATATATATAATTTTGAAGCACTCGTATTGTGTATTTTTTAGTAAGGTGTCATTTGGGCCTCTCCTTTAATGGAAAAAATTCTAATTCAAGGTATGAGTACTTGTGTAATTTCAACTCTTGAATTCAAAAACAAAAAAAAAAAAATTGTGTCCATTGGATTGGAATTTTTGAAAAACTCGAGGTGTTTTAGTGATACAACAGCTACTACAGATAGGACCCGTAGTTACCACCGATATGAGTCGCAATTACTACACATGTAACTTGTAGTTACCATCATGTTATTATATCGAGCAGTAATGGTGATTAGTCCAAGTGGTCGCTACAGTAAATTCAAGTGGTAAGCGCCTTCATGGTATTTGTAGTTTGAAGATATGGTAGTATTGAACCCCTTTAATTGAAAATCCTTTCTCATCATTAGAACTTAAAATATTATCTCTTTCTTTGGAAAATGTTATTCTTACACAAAAAAAAAAAAAAAATTGTATAGAAACTCAGGACGATGATGTTGCATTAGTAGTTTTGTAATTAAAGCTATTATATGTGTTTTGCTTCGAAGTGAAAAACTAATTCACACACATCATTTTATATGAAAACTGGAAATAACTAGAATTGTATCATAAACTAAAAGAATATAAAGCAGATAAAATAACTCAACATAAAATAGTTCTTTAGGAATTGTTAAATATTTATTACATTAGTTCTTTTAGAATAATTAGAACTAGATCTTCTGGATCACCCAAAACTTTATTGATAATATAAAACCAAAAGAATATAATATAAGCTTTGAGAACTTATCTCTACTTCTTTTCCTTCTATTTTCTTTCTACTCTTCCTTTATATTTTCTTTCTTTCTCTTAGTTGTACCTTTTTTCTATCCCTAAGCTCCTATATTTGTAGTAGCTAAAGTCGGTTGCGAGGCGACAATAATCAATTTGACAACTGCATTTGAAGTTGATTGTGATGATCAAAGGTCATCCACTCCATCATCTTCTCCATTACATAATACTCCCCCTTGGATGACCGTAAAATAGTACAATATATTTAAAACTGCATCATTAAAACCTTGCTAGGAAAATTCAATGGGAAAAAACCTTAGCGAAAGAAAAAAAGTACAGTAATCACATGTATTATAACTTAGTATCGGTATGTTAAAACTGCCTCGTTAAAACCTTGCCAAGGAAAATCCTGTGAAAAAAATCGTTGGCAAACAGAAAAGAGTATAGTACGTAACTTCCCCTTATTCACACTTCTAGTATGAAGTTGATAACTTTCATTGTTTGGAATGAAAGATCTTTAAAACAATACATGCCAATGTTGTGTACTAATTTTTCAAATGTTGCAGTTTTGAATGCTTTAGTAAATAAGTCTATCAAGTTATAACTTGAACATATCTGTTGAACATCAATATCAGCACTCTTCTGGAGCTTATATGCATAAAAGGAATTTAGCAATGTATGTTTGGTTCTGTCACCTTTGATATAGCCTCCTTTTACTTGGGCAACACATGTTGCATTATCTGCATATAATATCGTCGAGGTATCTTTAACTATAGATAATCCGCAGCTTTCTTGAATATATTGAAAATATTGAATCATGGATCTTAGCTAAATGCCCTCTCGGCTTGCTTCATGAATTGCAATTATCTCAGAATGATTTGACGAAGTTGCAATTAATGTTTGTTTCACCAATTGCTAGAATATAGCAGTGTTACCATAAGTAAACACATACCCAGTTTGAGACCGAGCTTTATGTGGATTAGAAAGTTAGCCAACGTCTGCACAGCCAATTAATTTATGCTGTGGCTCCTTTGAATAGAATAAACCCATATCAGTTGTCCCTCATAGGTAATGCAGTATATGCTTAATTCCTTTCCAATATCTTTGCATTGGTGTTGAACGATATCTTGCCAATAAATTGGCAGAAAATATTATATCAGATCTTGTACAATTTGAAAGATACATAAGAACACCGATTGCACTAAGATATGGTACTTCATGACCAAGAAGTTCTTCACCATCTTCTCAAGTACAGAAAGGATCTATCTTTCTGTATACCAGGTGATCAGACACCTATTGAAAAATTTCATGGATGAGTTTTATCAATATAATATTTTTCTGTATCTGTCAACTGATGAAGAAAATGCTCAATCTGCAAGACAAGACAATAATTTGTTCTCCCAAGATATTTAAGTTCAAAGTTATTCTTTAAATAACTAGTAGTTTTTGTAATCTCTTCAAAAGTATCAATAATATTCAAAAATATCAACATATATTGCAATAATCATATATCCAAATTCTAATAAAAATGCATGGACAATTGTACTGTTCACATATTATTCTTTCAATAGATATTTATTTGGATAATTGTAGCATCTGCAACCAAATTGGTTTAACCCATACAAATATCTTTGAAGCTTGATAGAATATCGAGGTTGTAAAATATCTATTGCATGCATTTTTAAATTCTTCTAGAATTTTCATATATATATATATATATATATTACCTAATCTATCATATAAATAAACTGTTATACATTCATTAGATGCATATTCAGTCATTCTGAAACTGACAAACTAATCAATAATATAAATATAATTGCATCCTTATAAGATAGAATTTCTCATTATAGTCAATACCAAGTTTCTGCGAGAAACCTTCTAGTACGAGTCGTGATTTATATCACATTATTCTATGTTTCATTACGCAAATACCCATTTGTATCAAACCGGTATTACATCTTCAGGTAGGTGGACTACTGGTCCAAATACTTTATAGCTTCTGGTGTTTAGACTACAAGTTCGATATCTACTGGTGTTTGAACTACCGATCAGATATTTCCATTTTCTAGTGTTTGAACTACAAGTTTGAATACTTTACATTATGCTAATGAGTTTAATTCTAACTCAGTAATTTCTTTTCATTTTGATCGATCATATTATCAATATTTGTTGATTGTCTGTGGTTTAGTCTTTTCATTACTTCTAGTAATTGCAAGAGCCAGTTTAAATGAAAATATATTGTCCACAACAATATCATTTCTATTCTATCATTTTCCTGTATTCACATTATTGTTCATTGAGATATCATTATTTTCAGGTACCATTTCCTCTGCAAGGGATATCTTTTCAAAAGGTTTCTCTTCTAGGAATTCTTTTACAGGAGTTTCTTCAACAAATTAGATAATGGAGATTCCTCTTCTGGAGGTTCATTTTCTTTTTCAGGAATTATAGAAATAATTTCTTATCTCTTCAAGAAATTACTCTTCAAAAGTTCATTCTTCATGAAGTTTAGAAATTATGGTTTCTTTAGGAATACCAATTTGCTCATTTTATTGTGATTTTCTCTTTATCATTTCGTTGTGCTTTTCGCTTTCTGAGAGTTTGACTTTTGCACTAACATGCCTCCCACATTTCAAGCACTTTGAAATTATATGTTATTATATGAACAGATGATCCTACAGGGACATCAACATATTGTCTTACAGGGACATTAATATGTGCTATAGCATTAACAACTGGTATCGATATGATTTAATTATCGCCTTTGTGTCGGTGAATGCTTCAAGCAATTGATTTGCAATCATATATAAGTATATAATTCCTTTGTGAATTTCAGATTCACATTGACTTGTCCGATAATCAAGATGAGACAGTTTCACAACATTCCAATTAGTCTCACATTACGTCTTATCTCCCCCTAATAGTGGGAAAACTAACTCAACATAAGGACTATCCACAAAATATGAGAGTTAACAGTAAATAAAGATGTAACCATTATATATATGCATATATATATATATATATGCATAAATAAGAGATATATTAGTCTCACAGAGTAAACAAATAATTGTTTGGCAAAAAGAAATTTCTAGTTATTTAGCAGATGTCCATAAAAATTTTCAATTATTAGACGTATCTTTGTTAATTCCGGATGACTATGACGATCATGCCAAAATATAAAATTCTTTTGGGGTCAAATCACTTTTGGTGTATTACTTCAGATGCTGTCACTGCAGGTAATCTATAAATGCTTTTGTAGTATCACTTCAACTGATTTCACAATACAAAAAATTTTTGGATCGAAAAACTTTTGGTTTATTACTGCAGGTGATCCCTAATATAACATAACCCAGAACAAAAATAGTAAGCTTCTCTATTATATGCTTCTAGCATGAAAAATAGAAGTGTAAAGAAATATATTTTTATTACCTTAATTACTATATTCTTTTTCATCATATGCTCTTAATATAAAAATAATAGAAATAACGTAAAAATATCTGTAAAATTTGAGCAAATTTCTTGTACTTCTAGTATAATATAATGCATCATCAATATAGAGTTTTTTTCCTCTTGACTACATTATGTTAGCTCTTCTAGAGCTTAGCTCGTTTGGAGTCTTCAATCAATTTTGTAATGTTTGATATTGTTTTAACATTAATTTTAGCTAATGTTAAGTTTACGACATAAAAAAGAATTATATGCGTTCTAGTAATGTTTGCTAGACATATATCTTCTCCATTCATATTTGTAATAATTGAAGCATTGGTATGATCTATGCATTTATATGCAAAATATATATAATGTTTTGTTGTCAAACATTTCTATCATAGAAGTCTATTGAATATTTAGTCATCGTACTACAGGTACGTGACTAATGAAACATCTTGGTAATTCTTGACAAGTTTATTTAGCAAACCTTTTTTATTTTATTTTGCTCACATAATTCCACTTCTGGTGGCATTTACAACTTTCAAGATATTTTCATAATTTCAAAGATTATTACATTTCAATCACATCTGTGACAATGTCCATGACCATCAAATAAAATTACATTCACTTTAGAGAATTATATAACATGGTCAAATATATTAGCTAATTATAGCATTCGATTTCGTGAGCTACACCACACTGAATTCATATCATTCACTCATCATTTCAACAATTGATATATATTATATATTTGCATTCTTTTCAGAAAGATGATATAACACTAATGAAAACATAGGAAGAAACTAAAAAACAAAACTAAAATAGTGTGGGACTCATAAATAGTACCGTAGATAGTACATATGAATAGTAACTAATTTATTTAACTATTTACTCTTATCTTTTATTATCTTTACACGATGTGTCATTGGAATATAATATAGTATTGTGGAATATTTTTTTGAATTAACACTCTCGATATTGCTACTGCTAGAGCAAGTTCGAGGCATAAAATTATAAAAATATTTTTCTATCATATCTTCATCAGGAAGATTTTCTCAATATCATTTTCATTGTGGGCTAATTCAAATGATAAAAATTGTACTCATTGTTTTATTTGGTGACACTGTACTACTTCTTTGTAAAATATTATAACTTCAGGTGCACTAAATCATTACCTTGCAACTTCAGGTGTACTGAATCATAATCTTGCAACTCCAAGTATATTTATCGATAATCTTGCAACTCTAGGTGTATTTAATCATAATAAGTTTTTGAAAAATTACGGGCTTTTGGCACTCGTATTTTTATTTTTACAAAAATTCAATGATGACACAATGGTAAACCAAAATAAGCAGCGACCATAATAAGTATAGTTAAATAATAGTAGTAACATAAATTAAAGCAGTAGCAAGCGGCAAGCTGACCTCATAAAGTAATAATAATTAAATAAACGACATACAGATCTTAATAAGCATTCTACATGAATGCTTAATTTCTTTAATTGCATTTCTAAAATCATTACTTTTGGAATGATCTTAATATAAAATAGTTAAAGTAATACATATAATAAAATCTGACAATTATCGGATAACCGACATAATTTTAAGACGTATTACATAATGTACAATAATAAAATCAATGTTCATAAATAGTAATTATCAATTATCAATTATACAGAATAAGAGGACTATTGATACATAGTATTTATTACTATACAATTCATCTGATATATATAGATATATATATAATATCACTGTTTTTATCCGCATTATAACTTTCAATCTAGACATCAAAATATAGTCAAGTCACATGTTTACGGAAAGCTACTGAAATAAGGATTTTAGATTTATAAATATCATTGGTAAAAAAATTCAAGATTTGGGAGAAATAAAATAACAAAGTTTTGAAATAAACATTATTCATCTCAATAGTTTAACTACTGTTCATACTATTTATGCGATGTGATGAATTGATCCAAAATAAAGATAAATTACATATAAAATAAAGTACCTGCACATATATAATGCAGTACTTTCCTGATATAAGAAAGAACATAGTTATATTTTTTTTATAAGCATGTAAGGCGTCGTGCTGATAACGTATTATAAAACTAAAAGAATATATAAAACAGATAAAATAACTCAACACAAAATAGTTCTTCAGGAATTGTTAAATATTTATCATATTACTTCTTCTAGAACAATTAGGACAAGATCTTCTGGATCATCCAAGATTTTATTGATAATATAGAACTAAAAGAATACAATATAAGTTTTAAGAATTTACCTACACTTTTCTTTCTTTTATTTTCTCTCTACTCTTCTTTTATATTTTCTTTTTCTCTCTTGGTTGTACCTTTTTTCTATTCCTAAGTTCTTATATTTATACTAGTTAAAGTCAATTGCGAGGCGACAATAATCAATTTGACAACTGCATTTAAAGTCGATTGTGATGATCAATGGTCATCCACTCCGTCATCTTCTGCATTACATAATAAATTGAAAAAAGTACGGACAGGTTTTATGCTGTCACATCTAAAAAAACAAAAAGAAAAAGTTTAAAGAGAAAGTGTTGTGAACGCATCAAAATCCACTGTGGCTTAGCATTACTGAGGAATTATATTATCATAGATTTTGCTGCAATGATTATATCATTGTTAGATAATCATTCCATGAATGGATGGAGGAAGTAACAATGACCATATGCATTAACGGACACATTACTAAGGAGGAATGACCATATGCATTAAGGGGCACATTACTAAGGAGGAATTATTAAGTTACGTGGAGCTCCAAAAGTTTCGGTGAAACATGAATAACGTGGTACATTGGCCAATTTTTCTATTACTATGAGGCACTTTTACTATCAGATTGGTTGTTACACTTCGCACCATCACATAGAAGTTGATTGATGCCTATTTCTTTTCTTCTTTTTTCCTTTTTTTTTTTTTTTTGTAGTTCTCTTTCCATGCCTTGTTATGACTTATTGATCATAAGTTTCTGTTTTCTGTTTTCTTTTTATTTTTATTTTTTTTTTAACTCTCGTATGAGAAGCATGTTCATCCTATTTCTACAGTGCAAACTATGCATATGTGACAAAAAAGCAAGAAGGTAAGAGGAAGCGGGGGTGGGGAGTGGGTTGAATAGGCTCGAATGTTGCAAAAAATTAAAGTAAAAGATTGACAATTTGTATTTTCTTTATTAACTCGGGTGGATTATATAAACAAACCTAAATATTGGAGTTGATGGAAAATAAATGAAATACAAAATTGGTAGCCAACTCACTCAATTTTGTCAAGTTATAAATTCTTTGTACACTTTCCAAATATCAATTCTTCCAACAGCAGGGAAAAGAACAAAAAATTCTATTCCTAGGAAATTTTATGTAAACATTCTGAAAAGTTTCAACAAGTGCCTGCTATTTAAAGAGGCAAAAAGATTAAAAAAAAATACTAAAGAAAAATTTGCAGTAATTTGAGGATTTCAAATAGAATAAGATAACAAAACCCAAAAAAATAAATTGATGCAAAATTAAACTACTAGGTAGATAAAACATTATTCAATATTATTAAGGCATGTGGAGGGCTAACTATGTTAATTCCAAAATGTATTCTAGTAAATGCACTGATATCGATAGGTAAAATTTAGATTCCTATATCATAAAAAATGGCTATTAAATGACATGTTCCTCCTATTCTTATTTCGTGTGTCGAATTTTATATCGGTTAGAAATCAAGAATTCTCATCAATATGCTGGTATTTTTTTAATATAAAGTGACTCTAATTTGGTGGTCTTTGAAGAGAAAAGACCTTTTGCTGTCCAATTACAAAGTTTTACCCAAATTGTAAACGGATCCTTCCCAATTATGCATTAATGTTTACGATTTTGTATCACAGGAATTATCTTACTTTTTCAGTTACAAGTATCCTTTTAAGAGGTGGCCCAAAACATGAAATGAAGTTGATGACAAATGGAAGTTTTGATATGTTATGCATGCATGATATTAAAGGGGGAAAGGATGGCAAAATAACTATAGTTACCAGCAGGGGCGGATCCACGAAGGGGCTCGGCAACTACTCCCACTGAATTAGTGATTTTCACTCATTTTTACAATCTTTATTTATATTTATTTGATTTTAAGTTATAAATATAATATGTTATCCCCACTGAATTTATTGACACCTATATTTATCCCCACTAAATTTAACCCTAAGTTGTAAATATAGTGTATACAGTTTTTGTATAGAGGCAGAGCTCTTTTTTTTTGGCATCTTTAATATAATTTTTTCTTTACTCATCAAGAAAAATAGATTTTGTCAATTAAAAAATAATTAGTGTACTCTTCTATGTAAAATTCACCCCCACTAAATAAAAATCCTACATCCACTTCTAGTTACCGAGAAATGAAAGCGGGACAATAAATAAATGGAAACGTGGCCTAATAATATTATGAGAAACAAAAAACGCTATATGACATAAAATTAAATACCAAATTTATAAAAAAGAATTACTTTTTGACAGAAGCAAAAGAATAATATATTGATAGAGATAAACATTACATCATGGGATAGTATTAAGCATATTAGGTTATCCTAAATGCAAAAATACACATCACAATATGAACAACAATCAGCACATATCAACCACTGGTGAGGTACCATCCCCCTCCCTTACAATGTAACACTAGGCCCTCAAAAATAGGAACTAAGAATTCCTTTATCCACCCCTGTATAGGTTGTTATCCCCTTATCCTTGTTATCCCCTTGCCTTTACCCAAAATAATAGAATACTTTTGTCATCAATTAAAATATTATTGCTACATAACAATAGATAGAAACTTATCATAATAAGAGTATAGGATGTAAGAGTGTAGAAACTTAATATTGCTACAAAAAAAAAAAGGATTTGAGAGTATAAAAAAGTATTAAAAATTATGAGAAGTGTAATTATAGAGAGTTTCTATAATTTTTTTTAAGAGTTTCTAACAAATTGCTTTAAATTATGTCATAGTTTTTAAACATTTCAAGAACATTACTTGTAAGTTTCTCTTAAACTTTCGTGAGAGTTTTGTTTGCTGCTCTAAAAGAAAATTTTTAGGAAAGTGAGTTTCTCCTCTCGGAGAAAGTTCTCGGAATCTATGGAAATAACTTTACAACAACTCTTGCTTTTGTATCCTAATTATGTGTTAATATCTTCCTTAAGGACCGTAAATACTTTCATCATCCTTCAAATAATTGCATGAACATATGGGCAAAGGTGAGTCAAATCATAACCTCATGGCATGGATGGGGCACGGGCACAATTGTCACTGGACTAACTTGCTCTCTTTTTTTTGACAATAGCAAAATATAAATATATTGATATGGGTTGCAATACATCGAGGGATAGAATCCATACACTTTTGGGAAAATTACCCAAAGCAAGATTCACACCAAGAATTCAAAAATGCAATAAAAACTACACACAGGTCATACTGGTGAGGTGCCAGCTGCCAACCTCCTTACTACTTTAAATAGATTTTGATGATACTCTGCCCTTGGAAATCATCTTGAGTCTTCTCACTCCCTCAAACAAATACAGCACATCACTTGCTGATATGGATAAGCTTGGGAATCCTCATTTTAACCATATTGTGGCTTGAAATTTCACCTCTTCCACTACTTTCTCCCAGGACACTAAAACATTGTTGAAGATAATCTCATTTCTTACCTTCCATATATGCCATAAAGCTGATAAAAATAGATATATCCACAAATGCTTTTCCACCACCTTTTTGAATTTCATGCTCCACCACTAGATTGTGTGATTTCTCAGACTGCATTCACTTTCCCATGATAAGCCCCACCAATTTACTAATGCACTCCATACTTTCTAAGAAAATATGCAAATAAGCAACAAATTATTTGAGCCTTCCTCCCCCTATTGGTAGAAGCTACACAAAAAAAGCAACCTGTAGGCAAACAATTTCTTCTAGCCAACATTATTTTTGACTTAATCCTTCCTTGGAGATCCATCCAACAAAACACAATTGATTTCAATAGAGCTTTCACCTACCACACCTTTGCCAACACTGAATCACTTTGACAAATTAAGCTACCAGCTCTCTGCACCAAGAGTTATTGAAAAAATACCCTCCTTGTCCAGATCTCATACTAATGAATCACTCTTTGAACTATCTAACATAACTGATTCAAGCAATACCTTGAACTTGTTCCTTTCCTCCAATTCCCGTACAAAGAGATTTCTTATGTACTTAAGAGACCAACCACTCCTCTCATTTTTCATATCAACAATGACTACCTCTTTCTGAGATGATAAATTAAACAGTCTAGGGAAAATTTCTTTCACTGGCTTTGCATCAATCCACATCACTTCACAAAATTTAATACTTTTTCCGATTCCCTACCTTTAATCTCAAATAATCTGATAGCAGCTCACTGAAAACCCATGTTCCTTCCCAACCTTTACAATGTCTTACCATATAGTTGAAGCATTCGGAATTTCTCCTAGTAACCAAGACATTTCATCATAATTATATTTATGACAAACTACTCTCCTCCACAGTGCTTCTTTTTCTTTTGCAAACCTCCACCACCACTTAAGTAAGAGAGCCTTGTCCATTATGTTTACAGGACACACCCCTAAACCTCTGTGTCTTTTGTTTCTGGTTATGTATTTCCATTTAACACAATGAGTTTTCTTCTTACCCACTTGATCGCCCCACAGAAAATATCTTTGCATCTTCTCAATCCTTTTACACATCTCCTTTGGGGCCTTGAACATAGATAAATAGTATAAAGGCATGCTTGACAATGATGATTTTAATAATGTGAATCTTCATCCAATTGTCAGGTAGTTTCTCTCTAGGATGATAGTTTTTTCTTCATCTTTTCCAAGACAAGCCCCCAAGAGTTTTCATGCCTTGGATTAGCTCGTACTATCAATCCTAAGTAATTCATTAGAAGCTTCCAAACTTTGCACCAAAAGAATTGTGAAATTTCTCTAAGAGACCCCTCATCCATCCCATCCCCACATACTGCACTTTTTTGAAAGTTAAGACTGACTTAATCCTGATATCAATTCGAAGCACCTAAGGATCCTTTTTAAACTCCACACATCATTGTTATCAACTTCACAAAAGAAGACAGTAGCATCTGCAAATTCCAAATGTGATATCACAAGACCTCCATTACCCACCTGTGCACCTTTGATAAAATTCAGCTCCATTGCTCTCTTTATCAATAAGTTTAGGCCTTCAGATATGATAAGAAATAAAAATGGGGAAAGGGGGTCACCTTATCTAATCACTCTTTGCATTGCAAACTCCTTTGTAGCTGACCCTTTTACCAATACTGACACTCTCACTGAATTCAAGCACTCATTTATCCAACTTATCCATATCTGCCCAAATCCCAACATTTCTATCATCTGAAACAAGAATGACCAATTTATTGAATCGTATGCTTTCTGGAAGTTAATTTTAAGAGTAATGTCTTTCTTTTTACTCCTTTTTTTACTCCTCTTACTAATTTTGCATTTGCATGAAACTCTTTCATATACCTTGTAATGTCATCTTTTAATACCTTCCAATACTTTTTTATAAAGCTCAATTTAAAACCATCTGAACCTAGGGCCTTATTCCTATTGCAGTTCTTGATAGCTTTCCATATCTCTTTTTCTTCAAAAACTACCTCCAAACTCTCCTTTTCCATTTCAGCCAACTGCATCTACCTATCCTGGCTACTTACCAAAAGAGGCCTATCCTTCATTGGCTTTGCAAAAATCTTCTCAAAACAAAGCTTCATCTTCTCTTTTAACAGCATTGGATCACTTACCACTACTCCATCTAAAAACACTTGCCCAATGAAATTTCTACTTTATCTTACCTTTACAGCTGAATGGAAAAAAAATGGTGTTACTATCCCCTTTCTGAAGCCAACATTGTCTTAACCTTTGTCTTGCTCTCTTCTTTTGGATAAAGACTGCATAGCTTGCTTTTCAATTCTTTTATTTGATGATATTGGCTCAACTGCCTCCCTTCCTCTCCTTGAATTTCTAATACATGCAAATCTTATTCTATCTTTGCAATCTTTCTTCCCAATTCACAATGCCTATAGCTTTCCACTCCTTTATTTTGGCTTTCAATCCTTGTAATTTTTTCATTACTACATAGCTTTCCCACCCTTGTACTCTTGTTTCCTTCCAATACCTCTTCAATAAATTTGAGAATTCCTTTATTTGATACCATGATTCAAAGATCTTGAAAGGTCTTAGTCCCTAGTCCTTCACCTCATCAGCTAGAAGAATTGCATAGTGATCTAAACATAGCCTGCTTAGCCCCCACTGTGAACATTTAAACTGACCACTCCATCTATAGTGTAAGCACATCATTTTTGTCCGCTCGATAATCTCTGGCCTGACCGAACTCTCTTTCAATACTCAGTAGGCACATTCAAACCCAAATCAACTTTCAAACCCCTATTCAATCAGTTAACCGCTTCTCGGCCCCACTAGGTCTAATAAAGGCCCAATAACCAAACCTGCTTTTTGGGTCTTTAGGCACATCTTAAGAAAGTTCAAAACCCCTCAAGACGGTAAGTTCTCCCTTCCAAAGTGTTCCTAGATAGTTAGGCATACACAATACGCCATCCAGTCCAATTATAGTCCCATCCTAGTCAACTTTGGTCAAAATAACCATTTTGCCCCTAAGCACTCCAGCACAGCAAAGCACAAATCCCACCAAACAGCGAAAACATCTTCCAGGATCATCCCCGAATAGTCCGACATGCTTAACACGCCACGCCAATTCATCCTGAACCTTTTTTACCAAACCCAGTCAAAAGACCATTTTACCCCTAGTGGCCCAACGTGCCTCGAAACTACACCCGCTCTGGATATCGAATGACAGATCTCATCATACACCCCTGTTTAACCCAAGGTGAGCCCCGTGACTCTAAATGCTTCTAACTCAACAAAAGTCCCCTGGAGCGTCTCGCAGACGCTCTGCTAAAGTTGTATTTCCTCCCGATTTCTTGGTTATAACGCACCGTCAAATCACTTGAGTAATGCGTAAATCAAGAAATTTCTAAAAGCTTGATCATGGGTCTTTCCATCGATACAGCTCGATTGAATAGATTGCTTTCTGAAGCCCCCGATCACATGACTTGAAAACTGCCACTTTCAGTAACCTCTGGAGCATCTCACAGACACTCCACTAAGGTTGTCTTTCCTACAATTCCTTAATTATAATGCACTGTCAAAAGACTTGAGAAATGCGTAAATTAGAAAATTCTCAAAAGTATTTTCAGAACACTTTCTATCGGTACAGTCCGATTGGAGAGATCGCTTCTTGAAGGCCCCGATCACGTAGCCTAGAAACGGCTACTTTTGAACATCCGCGGAGCGTATCGTAGACGCTTCGCAAAGTGTGTTTTCATGCATGCTTCTCGAGATGATATCTCACTCTTTCGAATATATTTCAAGCTCCCCAAAAATTTCAAGTTCTTGAGAAACACTAGAAGAACATCATGGATACGACCGATTTTCTCAAATCCTTCCCGGATTGCACAATTATCGAAGCAAAGTTTAAACGAACAGTCCTTGCAGCGGAGCATATGCTACATGTGCCTAAATTTTGATCAGATCAATCAAACTTTGCTTGTCCCCTAAGATTTAGCCAGTATAAAGTGTGCCACGTGGCCTTCATTCTGTGGAACAGTACTGGCACCAAGCCTCCCTGTTTGCCCAGACGCATGTACTACATGCATGAGGTCTCCCCCTTAGCATATTCCAGAATCAAAAATAGCAGCGAAGCTCTACAAAAATATCTTTTGAACCTCGAATTTCTATATACATCTCACCTTCCAAACACTTAAGCTAGATTCCACCTCCCTCTAGCTCATACGCTACACCTACAAAACCTTCAATGCCATAAAAGATCTCATTCCAGCCCCTTCAAGCCTATCTAAGGCCATTCAAGCTCAAGTCAAAATATCCATGGAAGTTTGAAGGTGTTTGAAGGCAAAAAGTGTTATTTTACATTTTTGTCATCCCCACTCCTCTCTTCTCTCCCTTAGCCTACTTAGGCTATTCTCTATTTTAAACCCCCATCTTCTACCCCCCCCTTCCTTACATGCTTGAAACAAGAGAGCTCCTAGTTCATGCCTAGAGGAAAGTTAGTGAGAGTCACCGTATAAGGGGATCTCTCACTAGCCTATTTTAAGATGGTATGGTCTTGGAGCACCTTGCAACTTGGTGTGGCCTATAGCCTTGTATGAATTCATGACCCCCTTGTATATGGTTACCATATTCATGTATTGCATGTTTGGCCCTATTTTCATGTTCATCATCATTTTTCAAAACCTTCACTATCTTCATTTCCATGTCTTCCTCAAAAGTATTTTCCTAAAAAATGGTTCTAAGAGTTAGTTCCTGGAAGTCTAGATCAATTTCCAAGTCCTAGAAAAATCCCCTTTAAGCCTCTTGACTTCATTTTGCATCCTTGTATTTCCTTGCATTTCATGTGACATAAATTTGGTTTTCAAACCTTTCTCTTATATATTGATTTTGTAGAATCCATTCTCTTGAACCTTGTGGTTGAAATGGTTCCTTGGAACCCTCTCTTGAGTGGTTTCCTCATTATCTTGATCATATAAACTCTAATTCATTAGAATTAGTTTTTACACCCTAAAAAATAGTTTCCAAAACAACCCTCTTCAAGAAGGGTTCTTAAAAGTTCATTCTCTTTAATTTGTATTATAGTGATTTCTCAAAACTATCATTTTTATCCTAATTTTTAGAAGTTTTACTCTCTTGAATATTATGGTTGGAATGGTTCCATGAAGTCCTCTTATGAGTGATTTCCTTCAAATCTTATTCATTAGAGTGGTTTTCAAAATTTCAAAAGTAGTTTTCCAAAATCCCTTTTCCAAAAATAATTTTCAAAGGTTCATTCTTTTTAATTTTCCAATTAAAGAAGTTTTCAAAACTATTTATTCAATGTTGATTTTCACAAGTTTTACTCTCTTGAGTTAGTGGTTGAAATGGTTCCAAGGTAACCCTTTCTTGAGTGGTTTCCAAATATCCACCATAGGGCCCCAACACTCACTTGAGTGGATTTCATAAAATGGTTTTCAAAACAAACTTTCAAATTTCATGCATAAAATCACTTTTCCAAAACCACTATGGTCAAAATCCTAGTTAAAAACCACCCTTCAACCCTAGGTTAACTTGACCCTAGATCAACCAAACTCTAAGTTAACCTAACCTTAGTTAGTTAACCCTAGGTCATCTTAACCATAGGTTAACCTAACCCAAGTTAGTTAACCCTAGGTCACCTTAACTCTAGGTTAACCTAACCTTAGTTAGTTAACCCTAGGTCACTTTAACCCTAAGTTAACCTAACCCAAGTTGGTTAACCCTAGGTCATCTTAACCCTAGGTTAACCTAACCCAAGTTAGTTAACCCTAGGTCACCTAACCTTAAGTCAACCCAACCTAGAATAGTAAACTTTAAGGTTCCAACTCAAATACCCCTTTTCAAATAATCTTTTAGCTCAAAAACCATTTTCATAACATACTTCCAAAAACATCCTATTATCTTGAGATTTCCAAAATAAAATCCAAAATCTTTTCAAATACTTCTATACTCTATCTTCAAAAATGCTTCTAAGAAGTTCTCTTAAACTTGTCTCAACTAAAATGGCTAGACACTTAACATTTTTCAAAAACTATTTTCAAAATATTTTCAAGAACTCACCACCCTAAGGTGTTCCTACCCCTTTTATGGTTGGAGATTCCAAGGGAAGGTGATACATTAAATACAACCTTCAAGATTGTCCATATTAGGATTCCAAAACCCTAAGTGTTTTCAAAAGCTCTTTTCAAAAAATGATTTTCAAATATCATATTCTTGAAGCAACCCTAATCCATCCATGGTTAAGATTGTTCAAGTGTAAGTGAGACATTCAATAAAGGTTCTATAACCCTAATGTTTTAAAAACTGAAAGGGAAGTTTCTAGCCCCATTTTCCAAACATGTCTTCAAAATTTATAACCCCAAAGGAGTTTAGTTCTTCAATAACTAACCTCATAAAGGGTGATGAAACATTAAACATGCCTTCCATAAGGTATTCAAAAACAACTTTCAAAAGCTTTTTGAAGACAAGTTTACAAGACCATTTCCAATCCAAACTACACTTCTAAAGTTTTCAAAACAAAGCTTTAAAACATTTTCAAAACTCCCTTAAGTTATTCCAAAACCTTTCCAAAACATCCTTGAGTTGTTTCAAAGAAGTTCTAAAACTCCCTTAAATTGTTTCAAAAACATTTCAAAACTTCCTTGAGTCAATTTCAAATACATTTAACATTATCTTCAAACCCGATTTCAAAAACATTTCAAACATCTCAAGTCCTATTTCAAAAGCATTTTTCTAAACTCTCAAGTTCTTTTTTTTCAAAGACCTCAAAGTGTCATCAAAACCTTCTAAAGACCCTAATGTGTCTTTCGATAGCCTCAATGTGCCTATTTTTATCGGGCCCTTGCCCGGGTTACGAATAACCTAATTCTTGCCAAATGACATATGTAAGTAGCCTAAAATAGTACGGTCATAATTTTTATTTCAACTCAAGTCTCCTTTTCAAAAAATTTCATCGAGTCAAAATCTCCACCCCAAATCATTTCAAAACTTTCTATTTTCAAACATTTTTTTAAAAATGTGCATCATGCATTATTCATCCAAAAAGTAATTACCAAATTCATTTTTCAAAGTTCTAAAGTGGACATTAAATGGATATTAGTAACCGGTTATTCAAGTGAGTAAATTAAGGGTGATTAGACATGTAGGTACTAAAAGGGTAGGGTAGGGTGATGATTTTAGGATATCTTCCCTACACATAACCAACCCCCGGACTTAAATTTTTATTTCGAAGACTAAAATTGAAGTCACATTTTTAAAAGGACTTTCAAAATGTTATCTAAATCTCATTTTCAAAAACCTTCTTAAAAAGGACATTTTCAAAACCTTTTTCGAAAAATATAAGTTTAATCTTCGAATTACGCTTAGTTTTAGGTGACCTAACACATCTTTAACTATGTTAGGTGGCGACTCCCTTTTTTTCCAAAAAGTCCTTAAATCAAATCAAATTTTTAAATTCAAACCTAGTCGCACTTGTCCTTCGAGGAAGATGAATTCTAATAAGAGAACACCGTGTTTTTTTCCAAGTCAAATAGGACTTGGTGTTCAAAAATCGAGGCGCGACATATAGTAAAATAAAAACCTATCCAATCTGCTCCGTGTCTCGTTAAATTGTGAATTGGTCTATGAATTTCCTGCGTTGCATGGGTAGATCAATTAAGTCTAACTCTTCCACAAAAACTTTGAAAATCCTCATCCCCGCTGAAAACCTGGTACAAGTTGATATTGCCGAAGGTCTGAGAATTTGGTTGAAGTCACCTCCTATGCAAATAGGAATATTGAAATGATACTTCAAATTCTTTTAACTTTTTCCAAACTTGTCTCTAGTCCTCATCAGCACTTGGCCCATACACATTCACAATTGCACACCTACCACCTGCTTGTATCTTCCCCATCAAGGAAAAAAAAAAAATTCTTTTATACATTCTATCTGTTACTTCAAAAAAACTCTTAATCCATACTGTGATCAGGCCTCCTGAATAGCCAACCGAGTTAGCTGTTTCCCATTCAATATTTTCGTTGTCCCATAATGATTTCACCTTCCACTAGCCGCAATCTTCCCACTTTTGTTTCATATAGCATAATCATATCCATCCCTCTTCCTTTTATTGTTTTTTCTGATCATGTTTCTTTTGATCAACCCCCAAGTCCTCTTAACATTCCAGGTTAATATCTTCATAGGCACATAACTTCGAACACCTTAACTTCTACACTTATTACTTAACTTCTCTTGAGTTCTCCTTTCCTTTTCTTTAACTCCTTTTTCCATGCCATTCCACTCCAATTCCTTCAGCTTTTCTCTACATTAGTTCTCAATGCTGTGGAAATTGATTCCCAACTTCTTCCCAATTTCAATGGTTCTATCTGCCTCTTTTGAACATTGATTTTCCATTTGCCTGAGAATTATTAAGTTCCTATCTCTTATATTCTTAGATGATAAAGGCGATTCTGCTGAAGCATTTGTGTAACTTGATTCCCTTGAACTCCCAATAATTGGTATCTTCACTGTATAACAACCATGGGAAGTTTTGCTGGGTAAAATGTCAACATATAGCTGTCACATTATATCATCTTTCAGTTAGGTTTTCTGGATTTTTTAACCAAAAGACAAATTATTGTAGGCCCACCTAATCGTATTTGACATTTTTTTGGTTCATGATAATAAATTCTTGGTGGAGTTGGAAAATTTGACCCTAAAAAAAAAAATTCCTCTCTTTAAATGGATAGAGTTATTTGCACCTGGTGGCACACCATGTGCTACTGACATTATCTTTATTTACTTTATTATTGTTTGTTGGACCAAAAGAAGATTATATATGTACATGCTTATCAATTCTTCATACATGTTACTATGACAAGGCAACACTGAAGTTTTTCACCTATGCTATCATAGGAAGGCAACACTTGAATTTGCTATAGCCTCAATTCTAAGTAGAGTTAAGTGGTTTTTTTGTATTCTCACAACTACCCTTAATAACTAATTAATTCAAAAATTCTTTTAAATGTAAATATGTAAACTAATGTTTTTCAAAAATACAAATTTCACAAAATTTATTACAAGCTGAGAACTACCAAACTTTATTTTCTCATGTTGTGACTGTCGGTGATGACCATTCGCATTCACGCATGCATCTACATGTGGTAATAATATATCGCATGTCTTGTCTATTGAACATATAATCTGGGGATGGTTATAATTGTTAATACTTAGGTCAAATCATCGAATGGCAAAGAAAAGCAATGTCAATGGCCATATGAGACAATGCATTTTAGAAAGCTCAAGAGTACAAGTAAACCAAACACTATGTATGATTTTATGATTAGGTTTTGGTCGTGATTGCTATCTATAGTGGGATGTCACGTCAATAGAAATCTAGAATTCACATAAAACAATTAGCTAAGGAGACTTCTAAATCCTTACTCAACTTTGATAGCCATGACTATCCAATTGTTTTAGAGGGAGGACTTTAGAAAGTTAAATTTGACTGTAGATCTATCAATTTTCTTACCTAAATTAGCTTTATATAACGAAATTGGTATGAGGGTAAGCCGAATCAACCTACTATCTACTCTCTATATGTGTGTTGTTCAACTTGTTCCGATGGTGATGCCTAAACAATTAGCCCTTAGAACCCTAATTATGCTATATTTGGTTGGCAGGAAGTGGGGGAGGAAAGAGCAGTGGTTTTGCTTAGTTTGGCAAGTAACAAGAGGGGAAATTATTTAGGGTGACTATTTAGATTTCATTCTACTAGACAAATAGTGGTGCACATATCGCTCAAAAAAATGAACTATTAACTATACAAGAAGATCAAGTCACAAAGTTAAAATTAAATTTTTGTTTACTCTAAATGACTGCTAATGACTAATGAAAACTAAAAGCCTTATCTATAGTAAGCTAATTAGGAAACAATATAATAAATAAAATAAGAAAAATATTTAAAAGTTGAAAATTTTGAGTTAGGCCCAAGTTTGAATGCTAGAATCCTAAAGGAATCCAAACTAAACCTAATTTAATTTGAAAACTCCTAGACAAAGCTATAACTAAAACAAAGCTTTCTTAAAATAGTAAAAATGCCAATTTGAGAGCTAAGGTCATGGGAAAACGAGGAGTATTGTTCTCTATATCATTTCCTTTCAACTCACCAACTTTGAAGTAATTCCGATCTAGTTTGAAAAAATGACAGTTTTGTCTCTGATTGCTATTTCAGTGCACGTTTGACTTATTTTGCTCCCAAACTTTTGAAAAGTCTTCAGCAACCTATTTAGGGACGGCAGTGAACCGATGGAAGGTAAAAATCTGACCGAGCTCGCTCCGTTTGGGAAGGGTATGGAGGATTCAAAACGAGAATAGAGGTAGGGATGAAGGTGTTAAACTAAACTTGTGAGGATATGAGGGCGGGGATGGACCTAAATTTTTTCCCACCCTACCCTGCCCTGCCCTACCCTACCCGTTAGGAGGCAGGGATATGCTTGTACCTTTATTTGAAAAATTATCAATTGAATACTTTAACTTGTACTTTGAGTTTTGAATTTTGAATTTTGTTGTTAATCTCTTTAGTTAAATATGAAATCAATTCATGTTGAAGGTGTTATGATAGGGATAAGAGCTTTTGGAAGAACCTTTTAGTTAGATGATTAATTTTGGGATAAGAGTTTTAAATTGAGTTTGGCGGGTGGGGCATGGGTGCGGGTGTGGATGCGGATGCGGGTGCGGGTGCGGGTGCGGGTGCGAGTGTGGGTGTGGAGGCGAGATTGGACAGAGGTTTGTACCCGTAAGACGGGGATGAATCTCCAAAATAATTCCTGTATGGGTATAGAGGCAGAGATAAAGGTGAATTCTGTAAGTGGAGGCGGAGATGGAGGTGTCATTCCCTACCCCGCCCCGCCCCCTACCCCGCCCCGCCCCGCTCCGATCCACTACCATCATTAAACCTATTCTTTGTGGTGATTACATAGGTCACAGTTATTGGTAACTGCTTTTTTACACCAAAATTGCATTAAATATAGCACCTATTCTGTAAAGATTCTCATCCAATTGTCAAATTTAGGCATTAATACTATTAAAACAGCTCACAATACTGGAAACAAATACTTGTCATTTTTTATTCTTTCTATATTATGTATATTTATACATTTATTCTAATATATAAAAGTAGTACACCAGTTGATGACTTCCCAAAACTATCTTGTGTATATTTTATTTCATTCTACAAAAACTCAATTGAAATTAATAAATTACAATTAACCTCAACAACCCATTAGATATCTCAAAGGGCAAAAATGAAAAAACATCCTATAACAAATGCCCAACATTTAACCAACTGCTTCAGTTATTTTTTCCTATAGGACTCTATCATCTTATGCTCACTACAGATCATGTCTGATCATCTCTACCGAAAATAACAACGTAGCTTCTCTTCATTCCTAATTTTCTCCGGTGACAATAAGAAACCAATCCATCTTCTCTTCATTGTTGATCAACTATTCTTATATCTCCAGCCATCATTATTGATTATAAGATAAACATGAACTGGTATCGCTTTCTTCTATGTTACGTCGTTGCCGAGGGCTTCTTAGACAGACGCGTTTGGGGCTTTAGGGTTTGTTGAAGAGGATGAGCATTTGCAATGGAGTTAATTAAAAGCAAAAATAATAAATGATAAAAGGGAAAAAAATAACTTAGCCCAGTCTATTTGCGGAGTCAATTAATTCAAAAGACTAAATGATAAAAAATAAAGTAAAACAAAATAATCAATAGAAAGTGATGTGGTAAACTAAAAACTTTGCCCCTTTCAGTTCATAAAATATGCAAACTGTGGGTAATGCCCGTTGGATGGTTAGGAGTAGGCAGTTATGATTTTCTCACTAAAAAAAAGTTTTATTTTTCGTTGAAAGCAGCCCATAAAATGTACAAATGTACAAACTTTTTATTTTTCATTGAAAGCAGCCCATAAAAAAACTAAGCTTATGTTTTATAATTCAAAACTTAATTGTAAAAGGAAGTGCATTATTCAATGAAAGGAACCCATATACAAAGTAAATGCAAAAGTTTTACATTTTAATGTCTAACCATAGAAAAAAACAAGACCAACAAATAATCAGTTTTTATTTTTCATTGAAAGCAGCCCATTAAAAAATAAAATTATACTCTTATAATTCAAAACTTAATTGTAAAAAGAGGTGCATTATTCAATGAAAGAACCCATATACAAAGTAAATGCAAAAGTTTTACATTTTAATATCTAACCATAGAAAAAAACAAGACCAACAAATAATCACTTTTTATTTTTCATTGAAAGCAGCCCATAAAAAAATAAAATTATACTTTTATAATTCAAAACTTAATTGTAAAAGGTTGTGCATTATTCAATGAAACGAACCATATACAAAGTAAAGGCATTTTAGAATTATATTGGGTTTAAGTTTTTCCTTTTTTTTTATTTTTTTTGTTGTTAACCTCAAACTTCAGTTTGTTTACGGTCTCACCCTCGTCACGGTTGCATGCTTGGGTTAAATAAATTCTGACCGCTAACTATTTGCAGGCCATTGGACCGATTAGGTTTGGATCAGTTTATATGCATACACACACACACACATATATATATATATATATATATCTAATATCTATATCTGTTTTCTATTTCACCCAGGTTCATTATTTCTTTTTAGTTATTCATCTTCATTTATTATGGAACTTGTGAGAAGGGAAAGGAAGGGGAAAAGAAAAATTACTTTCTCTTTTTTATTTGATTTTGTAAAGAAAATAAAAAAAAAAAATGAAAGAAAAGAAGAGAGAGAGAGAGAGAGAGAGAGAGAGAGAGAGAGAGAGAGAGAGTGTGTGTGTGTGTGTGTGTTTTTTTTTTCTTCTTTTCTCTCATTTTTTCTTTACTTTCACTTTCCTTTCCCTACTAGATAGTATCAAATAAGGGAACAAAAAATTTCTGAAATTATCCCAACACTTCAATTCCCTTCCCTCCCCAGGTTGCTAGTGTTGCTTCTAGGCAAGTGTCTTTCATACTCGGCATATATATATATGACTTATGTAGATTGCATTTCAAACCCTTCGGCGAATAATTAACATGGTGATGTTTTCAGTTTGCTACTTCTGATTATTCATTGCCTCAACAGAATTCAATTTTAGGTACTTAATTTCGGTCGTACTTTTACATGTTTACTAATTACTACTCTGCTTTAGGTGCATACATTAACTTATTTTGAAGTATCGTATATATTGCAAATAATGTGTACACTACTATGATTATTTATATGTAAAAATTTATATTATGATTTAAAATTGTGCCATAAGTAATGTTTAAAATATTTTAAAATTTATCAATTTATAAATTTATACTAAAAAATAATGCACAGCCTGAAGAAATATATAAACTAGCCAAAGAAGAAATACATAAACAAAAGAGGCAAAACAAAAGTAAAAGAATCAATTATCTCAATTAATTATATATATGTATTGTATGCATGCCTTAATCGTGTGTGCCCATCGCTTATTATATATTTACATGTATATGATCCAAGGACAAATAAGATCAGAATATATTCCAAAAGCAACGAAGACGACGAAGTCGACCAACACCCTAGCCACCCACCAAGTGTTTTGTCAAATTTCCAAATGACAACAATAACATTCAACAACCAATAATTAAACAACCATTCATTAGAAAATATTTTGACGAGTCATTACACGTGTTAACCAACCAACACCAATTTCTTTACCTTATTCACAACAAATGTATATATATATATGTGATGGACCGATCAGGAATATTTGTAGCGGGTTGACCGAGAGTAAACACATATGAACTATTAGATTCAGCTAATGACATATTGTGCATTACAATTGTTGAGATTTCAGTACCAAACATGTTGATATCTCAAGGAATACAAATGAGATCAAAAGAAGGAGAAACACCACAAAAGAAAGATTAACCCTGAGAGCTCCAACTGATCAGAGCAATCCTGAGAGCTGCAGTTGACCAGAGCATGACTGAGAAGGCCATGACTAAACAGACGAAAGCCTAGCAGACCATGACCGTGCACGACCGAGCGGACCATGCCCGAGCAAACCTTGTGGGATGATACCGATCATTTCCCCCACCTGCCACGCCAGTAGGGGCCATCACTGACGACCCAATTATAATAACGTGCTCCCAATTCCAGGACTTCGCATGTAGCAGGAGGTGACTCACCTTACTTGCTCTAACACATGCCTAAGGGAGCGCCACGCATGGGGTTGGACAACTACTCCTCCCACTATACTGCCACCAGTCAGGACTTCCAATGCGATGCTGCAACGTGGAGAGACAGTCATCTCCCACTCTCTCCATACATGCAACACCCTCCTAGGGCTACCAGGATGTCTACTCATATATAAGGAAAAATCATCTTCTCCAATGAGGTATGCAAACATAAACCCTAACCAAAATTCTGTTGAAATATATCCAAAAACCTAACCTTGGCATCAAAGTGTCCTTGGCAGGCATCACACTGGTGCCCCCAATTCCTTTTCTCTCTCAGATTACCGGAGCTGATCGTTGCCGACCTGGAGACCGACTTACTGCTTTATCAGTTGGCGCTATCTGTGGGAAACGATTGTTTCTATTTTCATGGTCGTCACCAGGTCTGGCACTTCATGCTTTCCCTTACCCATAGATGATCAAAACACCAATAGAGTCACGGATGACCAAAACACCAACAAAGTTGCAGCCCTCGAAACCCAGATGGCCGATGTCATGGCCAACATGCAGATGTTGATTACCCAAAACCATGAGCTGCTTCAACGACTCCCTGTTGCCCCAGGAGGAGGAGAACCACCTAGAGCTCAACCGGAGAATGGAAGAAGTCATGCTAGTAAACTAGTGAATGAAGACCCCGTTTTCCCTAGCGGTGGCATCTTACCCCCTGGCAGTGCGTTATCGCCCCTAAACGGTGACGCTCAGCCGGATAAAGCACAAAGTAGGGCCCCTGGTCCGCACCTATGACATCACCCCCAATACATCGAGGTTGAAAGAGAGAGGGTGGACAATCCCCCAACCTGGGATGAGCGTTTCAGAGCCCTACAGACCCAGATGACCGGAGTCATCGAAGGAGTGAATACCAGGACTCCGAACACCATCGAGGAGATGGTGAATAGAACCGACTCCCCATTCACCGAAGCAGTCATGCAAATCCCCCTACCATCTAAGTTCAAGACGCCAACCATAAAGATGTTTGATGGGACGAAGGACTCATTGGACCACCTGGAGACCTACAAAGCCTTGATGCAGCTGCAAGCCATCCTAGACGAGATCATGTGTCGGGCCTTTTCGGTCACTCTCAAAGGAGCAGTTAGAGTGTGGTTCAACCAGATTTAACCCTCCACTGTTAGTTCCTTCGTTCAGCTCAGTAAACAGTTTGTTGGACACTACATAGGAGCCCAAAGGCAGAGGAAGCCGGCGACCAGCCTACTTAATGTGAGGCATAAGAAAGATGAAACCCTTCGCGAGTTTATCATCAGGTTTAACTTGGAAACCCTTAAAGTGGACGATATTAATGGCAAGGTTGCAGTCACCACCTTTATGAGCAAAGTCAGGACCCACAAGTTCATATTTTCATTGGCCAAGGAGCCTCCGAAGACCATGGCGGACCTTATGATCAAGGCCCAAAAGCATATGAATGTAGAGGATACGATGAACGCTAAACAGGAGCATGATGAGGCCGCCACCTCCTGGTCAGAAAATAAGAAGAGATCACCTGAAGGCAAGGACGACAGAGACAAGAAAACCCCAAGAAGCGACAGGTTGGAAAGGGGGGAGCAACCAAGAAATTGGTTCCCTGCTGTCGTGCCTCTATCACGCCCCATAACTCGGCCTATACAGATTTAGGGTACATGACCGGCCAGTAGCAAAGCTACCTGAGGCCGCATTATATAAACTGATTGATCACCTGTGCATAATCATTTAGAATGATGCATAATTGCGAAAAATAGAATTTTTGATAACTTGAAAACATAATCCGTGTCATACATGGTAGAGCTGTGCCTAATCCCAAACATAACATACATAAGGACTAAATCAAGGTCCACCAAAGTTATAGTATTATATCATTACAAAATATTAGGTCCAGCCCTCAAACATTACACAAATCATAGGCTCGTGAGCCGTAGCTCAAAATCCACATATTGCCTAGCTTTAAGGCCTCCTGGATTGGCTACCTGAAAATCATTCAAGAAAATGTAAGCTAATGCTTAGTGAATAACAATGATGCATGAGCGAGAAAATATCATGGACTAGCAATTATATCCAATGTACATGGATAGAGAATCATTTATGCATAAGGAAATGAGTTTTTAAACTTTTAAAGCGTAGGCTTGGAACTCATAGGAAATGTAAACATAATTTGAAACATAGTATCATAAGAAGAGATGCAACATAACATTATTCTTGATATAGCATTTCATAACTTGTCGTAATAGATGTGAACATATCATAGTTCTCGGTTCAAAACATAAGTGTGCTACAACTCGACATATGAGCTAGGCTCCATAGTAACCATGTAGGTCACGCTAAGACTCTTTAGGCCAAGGGCGTCTCCCAACATGGATAGTTTATTTCTCATCCCCTATCGTAGGACTATCGGGCTAGATTAAGGTCTTGCCACGAGAAGACCCGAGTTGGCACCATACATTGGGAACTTACCATCTCTTTCATTTAAATATTATAGTCCATGGTTTTCATTCATAACATAAATATAACTTGCATGCATCTGAAATATGACATTTGTAATTGAACGTAATATTGATGCATTGAAATGTATGGAAAACATTCATGATATAGAGGTGAGCTTAAAACATTTAGAAAATACTAGAATTTTACTCATGGCATATCGTTACTCACCTCTTTCCGATTGAATGGGTGATAAACAAGGTGTTCCTACACAAAATGCACGTAGAAGCATAGAAACATCAATACAAGGTTCCAAGGCAAAGCAATAACACATAAGTCAAGACTAAGTACATAAACCCCTCAACCCCGACTCAACAATACCTCATTCTCACAATGGGAGGGCGAGGCTAAACTCTAGGCCAAAGCTCCGATGTAAAATAAGAACATGAAGTTGAGGTTTGAATCATGAAAGTTTGAATGTCGACTCCTTCATCGAGTCCCAACTACCTCTCAAAGATGAGTTCACACCCAAGGCTAATTCCATTTGAAAATAGGCTTAAAGGCCTTTATTTTGATAGGTCATGGGCCAAAAACACATTTCGGGTGAAGAAGTTATGCCTCACAGAAGGTGGACTAAAATTTTGGAAAACAATGTTGTTGGCATGGATTTTTGTTCACTTTCAAACTTCCATAACTCTCAATCTATAATGAATTAGAGAACAAACTTTATATGGATACAAAGGTCTATGAGTCTACTTTCTAAAGTTTCAAACGAGCATCAATCCGAGTTTTCTAGAGAAAGTTATGCCCGTTTTACTAAACAGTACCGAAACTGGCAGACCGTTCCAACGCCCAACCGGGCCATTGGAAAGCCAGGCCAAAATACCCAGCCGTTGGAACGCCTAAAATGGCCGTTGGAAAAACACCCTCTCAGATCGTTCCAACACCCAGAAGGGCCGTTCCAACGATAGGCAAAAATGAAAAACACCCTCTTGAACCATTCTAACGCTCAAAAGGGCCGTACCAACGATAGGCAAAAATAAAAACTCTACTCTCGAACCGTTCGAGCGGCCTTGTCGAGCATTCGAACACCCCTGCCTATGCAACAGTGATTCTCCACCCAAAACTTACTCAAAATCCCTCCAAACACAACCAAACCTTCCCAATACTCTTAGGACTCAAAGATTAGCCCATAAGGATGATAATAACTCAAAATGGGGGAGAAAGAACAATCAAAACAAAGGGATCTAAAGAATAAATCAAAACCCTAACATTTGATATATTTGGGGATTTTTCAAACCACCACACCTAATCTTCAATAGCGAACTTCAAGCTCTCAAAATCATGCAAATGGGACCTAAGAAATCCCCCAAACTCAATGACAACACTCCTAGATACATATATACAAATACCCAACAAAATTATACAAGATAGATACATATACATATATAATTGTAGAGAGAGAAATGGAACCTTACCTTCTTCAAGCTTGGTGAAGTCCTCAATGGCTTCAATCTCTTCCTTCAAGCCCTTCTTCCTTTCCCTTTCCTCATTTTGCTTCTTCTTCTTCTCAGCAGGTGAGTGTGTGTGTGTGTGTGTGTGTTTTGTGTGTGTGTGTATTGTGTTATAAGAAGACACACATAGGAAATAATCTCATGTGTCTCACACTTCCAACACAAGTCCTTATTGGCCATTTTTGACCCAAAATAAGAAATAATTAACATTAATTATTGCATAAACTACAAATTCTCATTAATATAATTAGATAGAGGTTTGGGATATCACAACCCCGGTTTCTGACCGAGTCTTTTTGGCTTTGGAAAAACACGTAACTTTGTCATTAGAACTCATTCTCCTAGAAGGACAAGTGTGACTAGGTTTGAATTAAAATCAATTTGATTTAGGGCTTCTTTAGAAAAATAGGAGTCACCACCTAACTTGATTAAGGTGAATTAGGTTACCTAAAACTAAGTGTTAATCCGTAAATTAAACTTAGGGTTTTTGAAAAAGGTTTTGAAAAACTCCCTCAGGAAAGGGTTTTTGAGAAAATAGGTTATTTGGCAATCTTTAAAAATTTTTAAGCTCTTTTTGAAAGTAACTCTATTTTGATCTTTCGAAAACAGAAATTTATGGTCTGGGGCTTGGTTACGTATAGGGAAGACATCCTAAGACCATCGCCCTACCCCGCCCTTTCGATACTTACGTATCTAATTACCCTTTGTTCACTCACTAGAATAACCGGTTATCACTATCCACTTATTATCCACTTTAAAATTTTAAAAATGAAGTTTGGTCATTACTTTTAGAATGGATGATGCATAATGCAAGTTTTGAAAGAAGTTTGAAAATATGGGGGTTTTGAAAGAGTTTGAAATAAAAACTTTAAATTGATTGGAATTTTTGAAAAAGGGGATTGGAGTTGAAATAGAAGTTATGATCGCGCCATTTTAGGTTGCCTACGTATCTCATTTGGCGAGAATCAGGTCATTCGTAGTTCAGGCTAGAGCCCGAAGGAAAACAGGCGCATTAGGGCCTTTGGAATGTTTTGGAGATGCATTGAGGTCTTTGGAGAGATGTGAAGACACTTTGAGGTCTTTGAAAAAAGAGAACTTAAGAGTTTTGAAATTGAATGTTGGAGTGTTTTTAAAATAGAACTTTGAAACTCTTGAAATGGGATTTTGAAGTGTTTTGAGATGTTTTTGGAAATACTTGAGGGAGTTTTGGAAATTCTTTGAAATAACTCCAGAGAGTTTTGAAAACGTTTTGAAGTCTTGTTTTGAAAACCTTGGAAGTATGATTTTGGAGTGTTCTAGTAAATTGGTCTTTGAAAGGTTTTTGGAAGTGGTTTTTGAAAACACCTAGGACTTTGGAACTCTAATATAGACAACTTTGAGGTTGTTCTTGATATATCATCTTCCCTTGAAATCCCTAACCATAAAAGGGATAGGGACACCTTAGGGTTGTGAGTTCGTGAAAACATTTTCAGAAATAATTTAAAACTAAAGTGTAAAACTATTTGGAAAGATTATCGAGTTAGTTTTTAAAATCTCAAGAAAGTAGGAGGTTTTGGAAAAAGGGGTTATGAAAGTAGTTTTAAACATGAAAAACATTTAAAAGGGGTCCATGAGTTGGAACCTTGAAGTATATTAACCTAGGTTGGGTTGACCTATGGTTAAGGGTGACCTAAGGTTAACTAACTTGGGTTGGGTTAACCTAGGGTTAAGGTGACCTAGGGTTAATCAACTAGGGTTTAGTTAACCTAGGGTTAAGATGACCTAGGGTCAACTAACTCCGGTTAGATAACTAGGGTCAAGTTAACTTACGGTTGGGTTGGAAGATGGTTTTGAAAGGTGGTTTTTTGCATTTTTTAAAAGAGTTTTGGAAAACAAATCATGTTATGCAAAGGACTTTGGTTGACAACCCTTTTGAAGATTATTTCCATGAAAATTTGACTCTAGTCAAGAATATGGTTTATATGGTTGGTACTTGAAAACCATTCTGGAGAAGGTTTTCTTAGGACCATTATCACCTTCATCTTAATAAAAGTAGGGATTTCAAAAACCAACATAATGATGACAACTTTTGAGAAATCATTTTTAATGCAAAGATGGGGGGAATGAACTTTTGAAAACCATTTTTGAGAGGAAGATTTTGAGAACCATTTTTAAAGAAAACCATTCTAACAAGTTAGGGTTCCTATGACCAATGTAAAGGGAGATCACTCAAGAGAGGGTTCCATAGGACCATTCTAACCACTAATCTTGAGAGAATAGAAACCTTAGAAATCAAAGAGTTTGAAAATCCCTTTTATGCAAAAATCGAAAGAGAAGGGGACCATTCCAACTATTTAGGGCTCCTATGGCCAATATAAAAGGGATATCACTCAAGAGAGGATTCCATGTGGCCATTTTAACCACTAAATTTGAGGGAATAGATACCTTGAAATTTAGAGAGTTTGAAAACCATTTTCAAGCAAGTTGGAATGCAATGATGTAAAAGTGTGAGTTAGGGGGTTAATGGGGATTTTCTAAGGCATGACTTCTTAGAATCTCATCCTATGCTTCAAGGGACCAACTCTTAGAACCATTTTGAAGAGAATATTAAACTTGGAAATGGCATGGAAGTGAGGATAGTGTGAGTTATGAAAAACATGGTTATAAATATGAAAATAAAGCCAATCACACAAGACATAAACAAGATAGCAATATGCAAGAGAGTCATGAATACATACAAGGTTTTAGGCTACACCACATAATCAAGGGGCTCTTAGGCCATACCATCTTAAAGTAGGCTAGTGAGAGATCCCCCTACATAGTGGCTCTCACTAACTTTCCTTTAGGCATGAATTAGGAGCCCTCTTACTTCAAGCATGCAAGACAGGGGGTAGAAGATGGAGATTAAAATAGAGAATAGCCTAAGTAGGCTAGGAGGGAGAAGAGAGGAGTGGGGAAAGACAAAAATGTAAAACAAATACCACATTTTGCCTTCAATACACTTGTAATCTTCTATGGATGCTTGGACTTGAGCTAAGAGGCCTTTAAGTGTGCTTGAGAGGCTGGAAGGTGGAGTTCTATGGTGTGTAGGGCTATGTAGGTGAAGTGTATAAGTTAGGGAGAGGTGGAATCTAGCCTAAGTGTTAGAGGAGTGGGATGTACATAGAAATTCAAGGTTCTGGAGCAGTTTTAGCAGAGTTTCACATCAATTTTTTATTCTAGAATATGCAAAGGGGGAGGCCTATATTTATAGGCAAATTTTTTGACACAGGCGCATGTAAGACTTGTGCCAATGTAAATTTACACATGCGCATGTGCTACAAGCGCCGGTACTGTTCCACAGAATGAATGCTACGTGGCACTCCATGTACTGGCTAAATCTTAAGGGTTAAGCAAAGTTTGATCGATCTGATCAAAATCTAAGCTCATGTAGCATACACTCCGTCACTGGGAGTGTTCGTGCAAACTTTGCCTCGATAATTATGCTAATCATGAAGGTTTTGAAGAAATCGGTTACATCCAAGGTGTTCTCCTCAGGTTTCTTGTGAACTTTTGAGGTTTTGAAAAGTCTGAACGGTTTTCGAAAGTGTGAGGTATCGTATCGGAAAGTGTGCATGAAATCGCATTTTTACGAAGCGTCTATGATTCGCTTTGTGGGGGTTCAAAAATAGTCGTTTGTGTGTCGCATGATCGAGGCCTTCGAGAAGCGATCTCTCCGATCGGACCGTACCGATAGAAAGTACTGTGGAAATACTTTTGGGAATTACCTAATTTACACATTTCTCAACTCGTTTAACGGTGCGTTATAATTAGAAAATTAGAGAAAAAATCATTCTTGGTGGAGCGTCTGCAAGACGCTCCAGGGAATTTTCATGGAGTCGGGGGTGTTTAGTGTCGTGAGGTCCTTCTTAAGTTAAACAAGGGTGTATGACAAGACCCACCGTTCAATATTCTAGGACCGATGTAGTTTTCGGAGTGTGTTTGGGTTGTCAGGGACAAAATGGTTATTTTGGCCGGGTTTGGTTAAAAATGGTCAGGAATTGATCGGGGTGTTATGTTAAGCGTGCTAGGTCATTCAAGGATGATCCCGGGAGAGTCTTTCTCTGCTCGGTGGGATTTATGCAGTGCTAGGGCATCCAAGGGTAAAATGGTCATTTTGACCGGAGTTAGTCGAAATGGGTCCGGAGTTAGACAGAATGGCATGTTGAGTACGCCTAACTATTTAGTAACACTTTAGAAAGGCGGACTTACCATCTTGAGGGATTTTGAACTTTCTTAAGACATGCCTGGAGGCCCAAGGGGCAGATTTGGTTATTAGGCCTCTACTGGGCCCAGCGAGCCCGAGATATGGTTAACTGATTGGATAGGGGTTTGAAAGTTAATTTGGGCTTGAATGTATTTATGGAGTTTTAAAAGGGAGTTCGATCCGGCCGAATATTGCCGAGCAGGCAAAAATGGGATACTTACAACTGCCTCTCTTTTTCTGTCTTTGCTTGTTAAAGACAGGAAATGAAAAAGGAAGGATCCCATATTGAGCGCGAGGCAATCGGAGGGACTGGAGTTGAAAATTTTTTGAGAGTAAGTTATCTCGAACCGACATTTCATCAGGTGGAATGGTACTCCTCTGGGAAGTTTTAGGGATAACGTCTGGACATTGTTTCTTCTTAAACTGACGCTCCTTTTGGCAAAATGCTGCTACTCTTGGGGAGGTTCAAGGTTGATGTCTGAAAATTGATTTTTCTTGAACTGACGCTCCATCTGGCAGAATGCTGCTTCTTTTGGGAGGTTCAAGGTTGATATCTTGAAACTGATTCTTCTTGAACTGGCGCTTCGTCTAGCGAAATGTGGCTCCTCCAAGGAGGTTCAAGGTTGATATTTGCTTTTAAAGGGGAAAGCTCGAAAACCTAATTTTCTTTTTCTGAGGAAGCTCTAAAACCCAATCCGTTTTATTGGAGAAAGCTCTAAAACCCAATATGCTTTTTCAAAGGAAGCTCTGAAACCCAATCTGCTTTTTCGAAGAAAGCTCTAAAACCCAATTTGCTTTTTTGGGGGAAACTCTAAAACCCAATTTACTTTTTTGGAGGAAGCTTTGAAACCAAATCTGCTTTTTCGAAGGAAGCTGGAAAACCTAATCTACTCTTTCTGAGGAAGCTCTGAAACCCAATCTGCTTTTTCGGAGGAAGCTTGAAAACCCAATTTGCTTTTTTGGAGGAATCTTTGAAACCCAATCTAATTTTTCAGGCGAAGTTCTGAAACCCAATTTGCTTTTTCAGAGGAAACTTGGAAACCCAATCTGTTTTTTTAGGAGAAGCTCTGAAACCCAATATGTTTTTTTGGAGGAAGCTTGGAAACCTAATTTGCTTTTTCAGGAGAAGCTTTGAAATCCAATCTGTTTTTTTGGAAGAAGCTCAAAAACCTAATTTGCATTTTTAGGGGAAGCTGGAAAACCCAATCTGCTTTTTCGAAGGAAGCTCAAAAACCTAATCTGCTTTTTCAAAGGAAGCACAAAAACTTAATCGGCTTTTTCTAGGAAAGCTTGGAAACCCAATCTACTTTTTCGGAGGAAGCTCAAAAACCCAATCTGCTTTATTGGATGAAACTTTGAAACCCAATCTGCTTTTTCTGAGGAAGCTCTGAAACCTAATTTACTTTTTCGGAGGAAGCTCTGAAACCTAATCTGCTTTTTCAAGGGAAGCTCTAAAACCTAATCTGCTTTTTCGGAGGAAGTTCTGAAACTCAATCTGCTTTTTTGGGCGAAGCTCTGAAACCCAATCTGCTTTTTTTAAAGAAGCTCAAAAACCTAATCTGCTTTTTTTAGGGAAGCTTGGAGAACCAATCTACTTTTTCGGAGGAAGCTCGAAAACCCAATCTGCTTATTTAGAGGAAGCTTTGAAACCTAATCTACTTTTTAGGGAAAACTCTGAAACTCAATCTGTTTTTTCGGAGGAAGCTCTGAAACCCAATCTTTGCTGATATAAGGGATTTGCTTGTAGTTCTTTTGTCTTGAATACTGGAGAAGATGACATTTGCTGATGGTAAGCACCCCATTTTTGCCTGTTCGGCAGTCTCCAGTCCGTCCAGACTTATATTCAAGTCAATATGGACATGTTCTAAGTCAACTCAATTTTTCGAGTCTAATCTAGTCAATCCATTACTTTGTGGGCCCGTAGGGCCCAAATAGAGGCAAAATGACCAAAATGCCCTTGGAGGCATTGTTTTAGTCCAATTCCAAATCAGACACGCCTTCTCGAAGACGATAAGTCCCCTTTTTCAGGTCCAATTCCAATTCCATTCCCTCCCTCGAGAAAGTTGAATCCTCGAGGCGGTAAGTATATCCTGTCCGACACGTTTTCGAGTGAACTATTTGGAACGGTAAGTCCCTTCAAACCCGTCAACAGGGACGAGACCTCAAGTCCCCGAGATAGTAGAACGATCCACCTTTGGTGCTTGCTAGCCCGCCAATACAGAAATGTCTATTTCGGCATGCCTTTTGAGAAAGTTGATTCCTGAAGTGCTAAGTCTATTTAGCAGCTTCCCGAGATCAGGCAGTCTCGGGAATGATCACGAACCGTCAGAGTAGCGAAAGTACTCGTAAACATCACAACCGTCAGAGTAGCGGAAACACTAGTAAACAGGTCGATATAAGGAATTACTAACAAACCCCTATATCACGGGACCACCGTCAGGGTGGCGGAAATACTCAAAACCCAGGTCAACACCAGTGCTTGCTAGCCCACTTTGGTAAAAAATGACTAAACTGCCCCTAGGGCCAATTTCTGGCACATTTCAAAACCCAGGCCCAGACCGATTCTGCTGGCGGTTCTAGCCGATCCAGGGGTAGTCGACGATCCACCGGACGATCCTCATCCGGCCAGAGCGAGCAGGGGAGTAGACTACCTGTCGACCCTTTTCCTCTGATTAAGCAGGCTTTTGCTGAGGAGGTTGACGCTGAGGAGGAGGTACCGGGCCTTGGGGACCAGGTGACCGGCTATGGGAGAGCTTCTTCCAGGCATAGGCAGACAGACGCCGACTTGGGAGATTTGCAGATACCAGATGTCCCACCTCTCGGTGATCTGGCCTATCATCCCAGTGTATATTCCAGACAGCATTTGCCACCTCCGCGGGTACATACAGCTTTCTGAGGGGCTGTTCATCAGGTTTTTGTGACCATGCAGCAGGCTGCCCCATCATACCGCACCTTCTTGGCAGAGATCGGGTTTGGCGCCTTTATGGGATTACAAGCTAACCGCCTGAACCAGCATTTGGTACTAGCACTTGTTGAAAGGTGGTTCGGGGAGACTAGGACCTTCCATTTTGTCAGCTTCGAGTTAGGCCCCACTCCTTTAGATTGGGCGATTATTACAGGACTCTCCTTTGTCAGCCGGTGGATCACCCTGCACCCGGTCAGCAGGGACGAGGCCTGCTTGCTGTTGGATTTACCTCAGCCTGAGCGTTCTGCCTTCCCAGTCTCTTGGATTAGTCAGGGTGAGCGTACTTTTGCTACTGAGCCATCGCCTGCCAGGCGGGATATTATGAGACGGCGACTTGTGTTGTATATCATCTTTAGCTACTTCTGCAACAATAACAAGTCACTCGTGCCATGCCGTCTGGTGAGTATAGTAGCCAATCTGGGAGCTTTGCCTGAGTTGGACTGGGGGTCCTTTTCTTTTGGCTGCTTTCTTCGATCGATGTGGGTTCGGACTTCTTCTCGTTGGGGCAACATGACTAGCTTTTGGCCTTTCCTTGTCTGGTGGAGTTACGAGTACCTGCCGGTGCGTCGCCCTGCAGTCGTTGAGGATGATCTCTATCCTCGTGCTTTGAGGTGGGCTCGTGACCGGGTAGCCCAGCGATCGGAGATTACTGACTTCGTGACGCTCTAGGCTAGCCTGGAGCTAATTGAGGTGAGGGATGTGACCTGGCAGCCCTTCATTGGATCAGTCCATTACGAGACAGTCCGGTACCTGGTCCCGTTGTCCTTGTCGAGATCTGCTTTTCTCAGCGATGACACCTGGGAGTCCTATCTTGGAGAGCGGCATTGGCGGCAGTTTCACGAGGAGTTTCGATCAGCAGGGGCTCCGCCAGAGTATATGTTTGGAGCCCTGGTGGCGGGAGTGCCCATCCCCTACCAGGAGAGCCAGCCAGGTGCCGAGTTCTTGCTTCCTCCGGATACGGATTACGCTGCGCACTTCGGCGCCCATTCGGTTGGTGCCTTCACCCGGTTTGAGGTAGTTGTCGGCGGGTACGCTGTTAGCCAGGAGGTGGTTGACCTATGGTGCCGGGCTGGAGGATATGTGCCCCAGGCCGAGTTTACTGCTGTGAAAGATCAGAGAGACCGGTACCAGATGGAGCGGGACCAGTACCAGGCCGAGGTAGCTTCCCTGACGGCTCGGTTATCTCAGATGGGTGGTGGGGGGGTAAGTTATTCTCTCCTTGCTCCTTATTGCTCTATCGTTGCTTAGCTCCTTTTGCTTGCAGCTGATTTTGGTTTTATCTCCCCTACAGGATGGCGGTGCTTCGAGTAGTTATTCTCCTCCTCCGATGCCAGGCTTCGGGGATTTTGATCCAGATGACATCGACTTCGATCTGTGATTGATGCCCCTTGCGGAGACTCTGATCCTCCTTTGCCCCTGGTCCTTGAGATATATTGATGTTAGACAGTTTTATTTTACATAGTTTTGTATAAAGATGGATGTTTATGGTACTTAGATGCACGGGTAGACAGATACATTTATGATCTTTACAGCTAGGCATATGATCAGATGCATGTGATATTTATTCCATGAGTTTTATTTATTCCATGATTTGATTTGATTTTTATTTTTTTTTTTCATTTTATTTTTTTTTTATTTTTTTATTTTTTTAGTAAATGCATAGGTTAGAAATATGCTAATAGAATGACACAAAGTGCTGTTAGACTTGTAGCCTTGGGAATGGTAACTCCCTCCTCTTCGGGGGTTTAGCCCCTCTTCTAGCTCAACCTTATCTCGATAGGATGATAGCATTTCGTACTTTACTCAACCTCTTGATCGCTCCCAACTCTTTTGTCTTAGGGTTAGTGTATAGGGTTATTGGGCTGAGACTCTCGACTCTCGAGGTCTTAGCAACAACTTACTTGACCTTTGGCAGAGCGATAAGTGGCCAGTCATTTCAATCCAAGAAGGCTTTGTTTAGGACCATAATGTAGGCTAGGTTATGGGGTTTTAGAAACAACGGAATATGTAGGCTCAAATTCAATGTTGTTTTTAGCAGGGTTTAGATCCAAACTGTCCTTAACCGTTTTTCAGTAGGATTAGCATCCATTTTTTTTTTTTTTAAGCTTTGGCAGCGTATCTAACTCATTTAGATCAAGCAATCTTTTTTCAATCAGAGAGGACTTTAATAGGGTTGTAATGTAGGCCGTGATTTCAGGGTTTTGCAAGAAAAGGTAAAGGTTCAAACCTATTGTACCTACTGGGTTTCCTTGTAACCTAGGATCACCTTTAAACTTTCCTCTTGCTTTTGACCACATACTTCTCAGGGTGCAAATAATCTTCTTCTTTCACCCTTTTCTATATACCTTTTTGAGATAGACATAACTTTCTTCTCATTTGCTCTTCTTATATGCTTTTGAAGATAATTCATTCATAATTTTCTTCAGGCCTTTCTTTAGAATCAAGGTTTTTTTTTTTTTTTTTTTTTTTTTTGGCCTCTTGCCCCTTGGCAATTCCTTTCTTTTGCTTTTCCTTTCTATTTCTTTTCTTTTCTTTTATGAAACGAAACAAATTTTTAACCCTTTCCCCTTAAATCTTTTCCTTGGAAGTTCAATATACCCAGTGTGGGCGGTGATCCCTAGGTTGGGGCTTTGTTAAGAAGGGATAAGTGGCTCAACGGATTTGGCAAGGGATTGCTTTTGACTGTATGGGAAATGAAATGAGGGCCTCTCTTCACTTTGAATTAAATTGCTTGATCCATAGAATTTTCAACACTATCCTAGCATGATAGAGGTGGACACCACTCCTAGAATTCTCAACTAATGTCTGCCCCAGTGTGGGGAGGACAGTCTTGGATCAGGGTTGACAAAGAAAATTTTTGCTTTCCGCGAGGCACTAGGGGTTAAGCAAAGAGAATACGAGCACATTTGTTCATTTATTTAGTTATTTATTCTTTATATGTGGGGAAATGAAAGATGGCTCCTCTTCATTTTGATAAACTGGCCACACATCGCTTAGCCTCAGAATCTTGCAAGTGTCGCATTTGGGTAGTATCCTCACTCATCCTTATTCTCTCTCTGGAAAGCTGATCATTTGGCGAGTGGTTAACTCATGCTATCATCCCTTCAAGTTGGATCATTCCATAAGACAAACCATGCCCCTTGCATAGAAAGTGGTCATTATTCCTAAGGAAGACAAGACAAAAGTATTGGAGTAAAAGACTGTCATTTGATTATTATTATTATTTTTACGAAAAGTATAAGGTTCTTAAGCAATAAGAAAATGTAAACATTAATTTAAAGACAAGAAGTAAAAGGGATAGAAAGAAAGTGGGTGAAACCACCCCTCTCTTGTACGCTTGTGCAAGAAACCTATTTTTAGTAAAGTCTTAGGCCCGTGCCCTCGTCTGCATTCCATCCATGGTTGAGATTTTCAGCTAAGGCAGGATAGGTAGATGCTTCTCCCGGAGTTCCAAGTGAGTTGGCGGTGATGAGGTAATTGTCAACTTTCTTGATTATCTGGCCTTCATTTGTCTGCTCCGGAGTTTCTCTAACAAACCACTCGGGCGATTCATACTCGTCCAGCTCGATAGGTCGTGCCCGGGGTTTTCTGCTCTGGCCTCCAATTGGGGCTCGACGCTCCTCAGGTGTACACAATGGGGAATTCTTATTATGAAGTTTGGACAGCTCCTCATCAATTTTCTTCACAGACTCGTATACAAGTTTGTCTTCAAGGGTCGGCATCTCGTCAGGGTTATATCGTGACCAGGCATCTTCGCATTCCATTTCCTTTCCGTCCTTGTAATATATCTCTTGGCATGTAGCAAAACAAACCTTGTTGTTACCAAACTTTGTAATGATGTTGACAGCATGGTCCAGTGGATGGTTTGCAGAGCCGTTCGGAAAAGGATTTGCCGGTCGTATCCCAATGATCTTATTATCTATCAGGTCTTGAATCTTATGCTTGAGGGCCAAACAATCTTCAGTATCGTGTCCTTGGCTATCTGAATGATACTTACAGCTTACTGTAGATTTGAAGTAATGAGGCAGAGGATTGGGCTGGGGTCGAGCAGGTACAGGTTTCAGATACCCAGCTGATAGAAGGCCAAAATAAACTGCGGTCTGTGAGCACGCGAGTTTTGTAAATGTCCGCTTCTTCCCACTTGTTCGCCTAGTCCGAGGAGGTATTCCAGATGTTTTTGATGATTGGGGACCACGTTTCGGTGAGGTCGCAGTTGGGTTGATGGTTCGGGAATTGAAAGGGCTTCGGGTTCTATGCTTCGAAATGGGACCATTTTCGGTAGCAGGGCCAAAAGGGTCGGGATGACATCTGAAGGAAAGGTCAGATAATCCTTGTGTTTGGTTAGGGGTTGGTTTGGAAGGCATTCGAGCAAGGCCTTTGGCCCGGGGAGGTCGTTGGGAAGTAATGGTGGCGGCACAGTCATGAACTTCCTTCTTCATCCTTTTTCGTCCATCATAGGTTTGGGCCTGCAAGGACTCTGCTTGCTCTCGGGTTGTGTGGGATAAGAGCGAGGAAAGCATGCCTTCCATTTCGGTCATCTTATGCTTGACTCCTCTTGTCTCTGCTAGTAACTGAGTTAAAGTATCAAGAGTCAGCAACTCCATGCTTGTAAGATTGGGGAACGAAGGAAGGCACCTAAAACCAACAAAAGGAAAGAGTCAGTGTTTGACCTTGATAAGTCTTTATGCAATGCATGCTCTACGGTGCCCCTTTTTAAAGAAGGAAACTAAACATGATGTAGCTCACTTTTGGAGATAGGGGGTTTGCCCCTGTATGCAGACACCTTATCGTCAGGGAGGAACCCTTGGCTATCCATGCATTCATTCATAAAATAAAGAAGTACATTAAATTTTGAGTTTAAGATACAAAGGAATTGAAATACATTTTAATAGGGGGAGGGGGAACATTTTCCTTTGGACTTCCACCTATCTACTTTTACAAAGGGAAACCCTAAACTACTCTTGAGTCTTCGGATTCGCCTTCCTTGGATTTGATGTTAGGAGGTCGCTGAGAGACCTTGTCGATTGATTGCCCCTTGTCTTCTTGGCAACCCTATCTCCGTGAGCATAGAGGGATTGGGGCCCCTCTTATGAAATGGATTGGTGTGCATGCCATGAATCCTTAGGGTTACACGGGAACCCTTAGGGTTTGGGTAGGTTTAATGCAAGGGAGAGTGACATTGGTGTCACTCTCAATGGGTTGACCATATATATGAGAATGCAGTGACTTGAGTTACTTGGAACTCTTGTCTTGACATGGAATATTGAATGCATGAACATGAATATGTAAAAAGTATAAGGAGAGAAGGTACACTTGAGATAAACATGCATGCATGAACAGTTAGACAGGCATTATAACAGTATAAATACAAGCATTATAACAGCAGGTATAAATGAAAGTAAAAGCCGTCGCCCTTTCCTCCGTGATTTTGAAAACGGTGCTCGTGTCCCAAATTCGACAGAGGTTCGGCTATGCATAGTGTCTATATGAGTATGAGGTTGAGGGTTGATTAATGCGTCCTAAAAAGGCTCGGTCCCCGAATCTTCAAACCTAGGCCCATTCCCCGAGGTGGTGCCATGATCGATTGGTGATCCGAGCGGGGGAACCATCAAGAAGCCGTAGGCGAAGAAACTGACACAGTATTGTAAGCACCCCATTTTTTACCGCTCGGCAGTCTACACTCCGTCCAGACTTGTTTTCAAGTCGTTTTGGGCATATTCTAATCAAAACCAATCCTCTAGGTCCAAATTCTCTCTTTCCATCGCTTCGCGGGCCTATCAGGCCCAAATAGAGGCAAAATGACCAAAATGCCCTTAGGGGCATTGTCCTTTCTTATTCCAAGTCCAATCCCTCTCTCGAGACAGTTTATTCCTCGAGACGGTCCGAGTAGCAAAACTACTCACAAAACCGTTAGAGTGGCGGAAACACTCACAAAACCGTCAGAGTGGCGGAAACACTCACACCGTTAGAGTGGCGGAAACACTCAAAACCCAGGCACGTCTCTTCGGAGTCGGTAAGACCCCTTTCCAATCCCTCTCTCGAGACAGTTTATTCCTCGAGACGGTTCCAATCCAGGCACGTCTCTTCGGAGACGGTAAGACCCATTTCCAATCCCTCTCTCGAGACAGTTTATTCCTCGAGACGATCCGAGTAGCAAAACTACTCACACAACTGTTAGAGTAGCGGAAATACTCACAGAGCCGTTAGAGTAGCGGAAATACTCACAGAACCGTTAGAGTAGCGGAAATACTCACAGACCCGTTAGAGTAGCGGAAATACTCACAAGACCCGTTAGAGTAGCGGAAATACTCACAAAACCATTAAAGTAGCGGAAATACTCACAGAACCGTTCGAGTAGCGGAAATACTCACAAATCATTAAACCCGTCCAAGTAGCGGAAATACTCACAAATCATCAACCCCGTCCGAGTAGCTGAAACCAACCCCGTCGAGTAACGGAAATACTCACAAATCATCAACCCCGTCCGAGTAGCGGAAATACTCACACCGTTAGAGTGGCGGAAACACTCAAAACCTAGGTCAACACCAGTGGTTGTTAGCTCACTTCGGTGAAAAAGGACCAGACTACCCTTAGGACCTTTTCCGAGACTTTTCGGTCAAGATGACCATTTTGGCCCCTAAGCATCCGAATGCCCCGAGAACCACACCGGCAATGTCTCGAGAATACTTTTTATAGTGTTCTCGACCTTCCTTTACCTTTCTGGACCATTCCGAGTTAGTTCCGGCCAACCCGGTACAAAATGACCGTTTTGCCCCTAGAGGGTCGGTCTCCTTCTTCGACCACACTGGCTCTGGGTATCAAACCGGTAACCTCTTGAGAATACTTTTTATAGTGTTCTCAACCTCTCCTTTACCTTTCCGGACCATTCCGAGTTAGTTCGGCCAACCCGGTACAAAATGACCATTTTGCCCCTAGAGGGCCGGTCTCCTTCTTCGACCACACCGGCTCTGGGTATCAAACCGGTAACCTCTTGAGAATACTTTTTATAGTGTTCTCAACCTCCCCTTTACCTTTCCGGACCATTCCGAGTTAGTTCCGGCCAACCCGGTACAAGATGACCGTTTTGCCCCTAGAGGGCTGGTCTCTTTCTTCGACCACACCGGCTCTGGGTATCAAACTGGTAATGTCTTGAGAATACTTTTTATAGTGTTCTCGACCTTCCTTTACCTTTCCGGACCATTCCGAGTCAGTTTCGGCAAACCCGGTACAAAATGACCGTTTTGCCCCTGGTGGGCCGGTCTCCATTTCCGACCACGCCGGCCCTGGAAATCAAACCGGCAACCTCTGGGAACATTCTAAATAATGTTTCCAGATCCCAAGTCTTTTTTCGGGACAATCTGGGTTCGCCCCGGCAATTTCCTAGTCCGATTGACCGTTTTGCCCCTAAAGGCCCGGTCAACCTTTCCGACTCACCTTATCTTCATTTTTCAAGTCAAATGCCTCTAGGACACTATTTTGAGTATTCCTGCTCCTTTCCGGCCTTCCGGGTCATTCCCGGCTCCTTCAAATCATTCCCGGACTTTCCGGAGTCACTCCTAGTGAAGCTAGGCTAAAAATTACATGGTAGTCACTAGTACAGGCACCCAAATCTAGTCAAAGATACGTTGCTTGCCGACCTTAATTGTTTCCTAAATGGCTGGCGCCACTAGTAGTGGCGCCAAGCCAAAAAATGGCCTAACGCCACTACTAGTGGCGCCAGTGTATAATTTGGCCTGGCACCACTGCAACAGGCGCCAGGTTTGTCTTTCCTCTATAAATATAGAGCCTCGTTCAACGTGAATGGGGTCTGCAAACTTAACCTAAGAATCTCATATTTCGATATACAGAGCTCAAGCACCTCAAAAACCCTAGCCTCCCTAGGTTTTCCCAAACCCTAGCCACTATACACAAACCCTAGCCTCCTATACACTCATACACTCCCCCATACACTCATACACTAGCCTCCAACCATTCTTTGAAGACTTGAAGAGCTGCCATCTAAAGCTTGAAGACAATCCTTGAAGGTTGAGGAAGAAGATCGAGACGAAGACCGAAGACCGAAGACTGCACGGCGCGCAAAACAAATAAGAAACAAGGTAGGCTCCCTATTTAAATTTCCGCACTTTCCCCCTCTCTCTTTTCTCTCCAACCCACTTGGGTTTTTTCTATTTTAATCCCCCATCTCTTTCCCGCCCTTTCTTTGCATGCTTGAAACAAGGGGATTCCCGGTCCATGTGTACGATTGGACTATGGGAGAGTCACCGTGTCGGGGGCTTTCTTCTAGTCTAACCAAAGACCACGTGGGTCCGGCCCCCTTGATTATGTGGTGAAGCTTTAACCTTGTATGTTCACGACCCCAAATTGCATTGTGCATATCATAGTCTTGCATCTTCCAAAAACCGTTTTCAAAGTTGTTTTTCAAAATGTTTTCAAACTTGTTTTCAAAATTGCATCAAAATCTCTTTTTCAAAAACATGTTTTCAAAACCACAATTCTAAGGTGATTCTAGCCTTTCCATGGCTAGAGTTGCTTTAGGAAAGTGTTACATTAAAAGTGACCCTTTTGGTCTATATTTTCAAACCTTATTGTTTTCCAAAACCACTTTCTTAAAGTGGTTCTAGCCCTCTTTTGGTTAGAATCGCTTTAGGAAAGTGAGACGTTTTCATGCTTTCCAAAAAAACTCTTTCTTCAAAAATCTCTTTCTAAAAATCTCTTTTTCAAACATACTTTCCTAAAACTCTCCTCTCCAAAATTGTTTTCAAAAACTCCCTTCCAAAATCTATTTTTCAAAATTCTCTCTCCAAAATCTTTTCCTCAAAATTCACCCTCTAAAAACACTCCCAAGATTCACCTTCCAAAAATCTCTCCTAAAAATCTTTCCAAAAACTCTCTTTTCTAAAATCTTTCTTCTAGAAATTTCCCTCTAGGTTTTCCTTCCAAAACCTTCGTTTCCAAAAACGTACTTTCTAAAAATCCCTTTTCCTTAGAGCCCAAGTCAAGCCCTAGAACCCACAATTAGGAAACCCTAAATTTTCTTCCCAAAAACATAATGTTCAAACTTTGCCCCAAACCTAGGTTTCTAAAACCTCTTGTTTTCACATCAAAACCATACATGTTTTCAAAGCCTCTTTTTATGTCAAAACTACAATTTTTCAAAATTAGGGTTTCTAGAATCTTCTTTCCAAATCCTTACCAAATCCTATCTTCCCTTTAGGAAACCGAATCAAATCCCCCCGTTTAGGAAACTGGATCCCATCCTTCGTTTTTGGAAACAAAATCCAACATTTCTCTTTTATAAACCAAATCCAATCCCTTCTTAATCCAAACCTTTCCTAATTTAATACCTTCCTAAACCATAAGTTTCCTAAACCTAAACTTCAAATCTTTCCTTAAGTTTCAAAATCCAAATCTTTCCTAAATTCGAATCCTTCCTAAACTTTCACTTTCCTAAATCTTAAGTTTCCAAAACTTGAACATAAAAATCTTTCCTAATTCAACCCTTTCCTAATTCTACCCTCGTTTCAAATCTTAACTTTTCAAATCTAAGCTTTCAAACCTTTCCTAAATTCAAACCTTTCTTAATTTCAAGATTTTCTAAAACTCTAAAACTTTCTAAATCTTAAACTTTCTAAATTTCAAGTTTTTCCAAATTCAAAACTTTCTAAATTTGAAATTTTCTTTACTTAAATCTTTCAAAACCCAAATCTTTCTAAATCCTAAACTCTCTTAAACTTCAAATCTTTCCAAATCTAAGACTTTTCTAAAATCAAAACTTTCTTAATTTAGGACTTTCTTAAGTTGAAACTTTCTTAATTCAAACATTTCCTAAATTGAAAACTTTCCTTTTTCAAACCTTTCCTAAAACGAAACTTTCCTACTTTCAAAACTTCCCTATTTCAAAACTTTCTAAATTCAAAACTTTCCTATTTCAAAACTTTCTTAATTTGAAACTTTCCAAAAATGACGCTTTCCTAAAACGGGTCTTTCCTAATTCGAACATTTCCAAAAGTCCAATCTTTCCAAATCTTCTAAGTCCAATGTTCGAGTCAAATCTTTCTTAATCTCAAGTCTTTCCTAGGTCTCCTACTTTTCCTAAGTCTAAGTTTCCTAAACCTCCTTCTTTCCAAAACCAAGTTTTTCCAAAATCAATCTTTCCAAAGCAAGTCCAATCTTCTCAAATTCAATCTCCTTTTCTAATCTCAAATCAAATTCAATTTTCAATTCAATCTCTTTCTTCCAATCCAATCTCTCTTTTCAAATCAATCTCTTTTCAATCGGACTCTTGTCCGAACTACGACTGACCTGATTCCCCCAAAGGGATACGTAGGCAACCTTCATAGGTGCGGTCACAATACTTTTCAAACTTTCAATTCCACTCTCATGGGTGCAGTTTTCAAAATCTTTTCAAATCTCAAATTCCAATCTACTTTCAAACTTTCAATTTCTACTTTCAATTTTCAAACTTTTCAATTTCAATTCTATTTCTTCAAATCTATTTTCAAATCAAATTAATTTCTTTTCAAATCAATTTCTATTTTCCAATTCTCTCATCTCACACTTGCATATCATGCATCATATTTTTCAAACATTATTTTTCTAAAGTGAATAGGATCGACCATTTGTTAATTCAAGACTCTCATAGGTGAATCTGGGGTAAATTGACATGTAGGTACCGAAAGGGCGGGGTAGGGTAATAGCTTAGTGCGTCTTCCCTACACGTAACCAACCTCTGAACCTAGGATCACTGTTTTCAAAGACCAAAAAGGAGTTGTTTTTCAAAAAGGGCTAAATGTTTTCCAAAGGTTGCCAAACAACCTGTTTTCTTTAAAAACCCTCTCTCGAGGAGATATTTTCAAAAATTGTTTTCCAAAACCCTAAGTGTAGTTTTCGGATTATGCTTAGTTTTTAGGTGACCTAACTCACCTTAATCAAGTTAGGTGGTGACTCCAAATCTTTTTCAAAAGCCCTTTATTTCAAATCAATTTTCAATTCAAACCTAGTCGCACTCATTTTTTTAGGAAGGTGAGTTCTAACGAGAGAGTACAGCATTTTTCCCGCTTGGGTGAGTATTCCTCGAGTGCAAAAAATCTGGGCGCGACAAGCATCTTGCCCACACCCAATATACCGTTCCCCCTTTCTAACTAGAAAGGACATATTAGGGTATGCAAGTATGCAGAATGCAAGTGTACATGCAATGTGTGTGTGATTTTTAAAAGTGGAGGAAAGAGCCCAACAACTCCCATTCATCCTGTACATCACATTCATGCAAAGCAGTTAATAAAATTTAAACATAAAACGCACCTACAAAACAAAGATGCAAATGTCAGTATGTGGATGACAAACATAATACAAGATAATATGAATGAATGCATGTTTTGTTTTTTTTTTTTAAACCAATTTTGGAAATTTAGTTTTGAAAATTTAAAGTGAATAGGATTGAACCAAGTTAATTGAAGACTCTACATGGGTGAAGGGTAAAGAGACATGACTACGGCCTAACCCTCTAAGTCTCCCCAGCGGAGTTGCCAGCTGTCGCACCCAAATTTTTTGCATTCGAGGAATACTCACACAAGTGGGAAAAACACTGTACTCTCTCGTTAGAACTCACCCTCCTAGAAGAATGAGTGCGACTAGGTTTGAATTGAAAAATTGGTTTGAATAAAGGGCTTTTGAAAAAGATTCGGAGTCGCCACCTAACTTGATTAAGGTGAGTTAGGTCACCTAAAAACTAAGAATAATCCGAAGACTACACTTAGGGTTTTTGGAAAACGATTTTTGAAAATATCTCCTCAAGAGAGGGTTTTTAAGAAAAACAGGTTGTTTGGCAACCTTTGAAAAACATTTAGCCCTTTTTAGAAAAATAACTCCTTTTTGGTCTTTGAAATCAGTGATTCTAGGTTCGGAGGTTGGTTACGTGTAGGGAAGACGCACTAAGCTATCACCCTACCCTACCCTTTCGGTACCTACATGTTAATCTACCCTAGATTCACCTATGAGAGTCTTTAATTAACATATGTTCAATCCTATTTACTTTGAAAGACAATGTTTGAAAAGAACTAACATGATGCATGATATGCAAGTACAAGTTAAGAGAATTGGAAAATAGAAATTGATTTGAAAAGAAATTGATTTGATTTGAAAATAGATTTGAAGAAATAAAATTGAAATTGAAAAGTTTGAAAATTGAGAGTAGAAATTTGAGAATAGAAATTTTGAAAGTAGATGGGAATTTGAGATTTGAAAAGATGTTGGAAACCGCACCCATGAGGGTGGAATTGAAAGTTTGAAAAGTGTTGTGACCGCACCTATAAAGGTTGCCTACGTATCCCTTTGGGGGAATCAGGTCAATCGTAGTTCGGACAAGAGTCCGATTAAAAATAGAAGGTTTGATTTGAAAATAGATTGAATTGAAAATTGAATTTGACTTGAAATTAGAAGAGGAGATTGGAAATTGAAATTGAGAAGATTGGACTTGCTTTGGAAAAATGGATTTTGGAAAGACTTGGTTATAGAAAGATGGAGGTTTAGGAAACCTAGACTTAGGAAAAATAGGAGCCCTAGGAAAGACTTGAGATTAAGAAAGATTGGATTAGAATGTTGGATTTGGAAGATTTGGAAAGATTTGGAAACTTGGAATTTAGGAAAGATTTGGATTAGAAAAGTTTCACTTTTGGAAACTTTTGAATTAGGAAAGGTTTAGGTTTAAGAAAGTTTCAACTTAGGAAAGTGTTGTTTTAGGAAAGGTTTTGAAATTAGGAAGTTTTGAAAATTGGGAAGTTTTGGATTTGGAAAGATGTTGAAGTTTTGGAAAGATTTAGAATTTAGAAAGCTTGGAAGTTTAGAAAGATTTAACTTAAGAAAGTTTTGAATTTAGGAAACTTTGGATTTGAAAAGATTTGAAATTTGGAAAGTTTAGGATTTAGAAAGCTTTAGAGTTTGAATTTTAGAAAGTCTTGAAATTAGGAAAGGCTTGAATTTAGGAAAGGTTTTGAAAACTTGGATTTGGAAAGTTAAGATTTGGAAAGGGGTAGAATTAGGAAAGGGTTGAATTAGGAAAAGTTTTGAAAGTTGAGTTTTAAAATTTAGGGAAGATTTTTATGCTCAAGTTTTGGAAACTTAAGATTTAGGAAAGTGGAAGTTTAGGAAGGATTTGAATTAAGAAAGAGTTGGATTTTGAAATTTAAGGAAAGATTTAAAGTTTAAGTTTAGGAAACTTATGGTTTAGGAAGGAATTGAATTAAGAAAGGTTTGGATTAGGAAGGGATTGGATTTGGTTTTTAAAAGAGAAGGGTTGGATTTTGTTTCCAAAAATGGAGGACGGGATCTAGTTTCCTAAACGAGGAGATTTGATTTGGTTTCCTAAAGGGAAAATAGGATTTGGCAAGGATTTGGAAAGGGAGATTCTAGAAATCCTAGATTTGGAAAATTATAGTTTTGACGTAGAAAATAGGTTTCGAAAACGTGTAGAGTTTGGATGTGAAAACAAAAGGTTTTGGAAACCTAGGTTTGGGGCAAAGTTTGAAAATCAGGTTTTTGGGAAGAAAATTTAGGGTTTCCTAATCGTGGTTTCTAGGGCTTGATTTGGGCTTCAAGAAAAGAGTTTTTTGGAAAACGCATTTTTGAAAACAAAGGTTTTCTAGAAGGGAATCTTAGGGAGGAGTTTTGGGAAAGTGTGTTTTTGGAAACATAAATTTTGGAAGGAAATCCTATAGAGGAAATTTCTAGAAGGAAGATTTTGGAAAGAGAGTTTTTTAGAAAGGCTTTTGAAGAGAGTTTTTAGGAAAGTATGTTGAAAAAGAGATTTTTGAAGAGAGAGTTTTTGGAAAGTATAAAAACATCTCACTTTCCTAAAGCGATTCTAGCCATAAGAGGGCTAGAACCACTTTAAGAAAGTGGTTTTGAAAACAAGGTTTGAAAATATAGACCAAGAGGACACTTTTTATATAACACTTTCCTAAAGCAACCCCAGCCATGGAAAGGCTAGAATCACCCTAGAATTGTGGTTTTGAAAACAAGTTTTTGAAAAAGAGATTTTGATGCAATTTTGAAAACAATTTTGAAAACAATTTTAAAAACAACTTTGAAAACGAATTTTGGAAAATGCAAGATTATCATATGCACAATGCAATTTGGGGTCGTGAACATACAAGGCTAAGGCTTCACCACATAATCAAGGGGGCCGGACCCATGTGGTCTTTGGTTAGACTAGAAGAAAGCCCCCGACACGGTGACTCTCCAATAGTCCAATCCTACACCTGGACCGGGAATCCCCTTGTTTCAAGCATGCAAAGAAAGGGGGGGAAAGAGATGGGGGATTAAAATAGAGAAAACCCAAGTGGGTTGGAGAGAGAAGAGAGAGGGGGGAAGTACAGAAAATTAAAGAGAAAGCCTACCTTGTTTCTTGTTTATTTTGTGCGTCGTGCAGTCTTCGATCTTCGGTCTTCGGTCTTTGTCTTGACCTTCACCTTCAGTCTTCAAGAATTGTCTTCAAGCTTTGGATGGCAGCTCTTCAAGTCTTCAAAGGATGGTTGAAGATTAGTGTATGAGTATATTGGGGGTGTGTATGAGTGTATAGGAGGCTAAGGTTTGTGTATAGTGGCTAGGGTTTGGGAAAACCTAGGGAGGCTAGGGTTTTGGAGGTGCTCGAGCTCTGTATATCGAAATATGAGATTCTTAGGTTAAGTTTGCAGACCCCTTTCACGTTGAATGAGACTCTGTATTTATAGAAGGAGGATAAACCTGGCGCCTGTTGTAGTGGCGCCAGGCCATTTTTTGGGTTGGCGCCACTAGTAATGGCGCCAGCCATTTAGGAAACAATTAAGGTCGGCAAGCAACATATCTTTGACTAGATTTGGGCGCCTGTACTAGTGACTACCATGCAATCTTTAGCCTGGCTTCACTAGAAATGACTCCGGAAAGTCCGAGAATGATTTGAAGGAGCCGGGAGTGACCCGTAAGGCCGGAAAGAAGCAGGAACACTTAAAATAGTGTCCTGGAGGTATTTGACTTGAAAAATGAAGATAAGGTGGGTCGAAAAGGTTGACCGGGCCTTTAGGGGCAAAACGGTCAATCGGACCGGAAAACTACCGGGGCGAACTCGGATTGTCCCGGAAAAAGACTTGGGATCTGGAAACATTATTTAGAATGTTCCCAGAGGCTTCCGGTTTAATTCCCAGGGCCAGCATGGTCGGAAATGGAGACCGGCCCAACAGGGGCAAAACGGTCATTTTGTACCGGGTTTGCCGGAACTGACTCGGAATGATCCGGAAAAGTAAAGGAAGGTTGAGAACACTATAAAAAGTATTCTCGGGACATTACCGGTTTGATACCCAGAGCCGGTGTGGTCAAAGAAGGAGACCGGCCCTCTAGGGGCAAAACGGTCATTTTGTACCGGGTTGGCCGGAACTGACTCGGAATGGTTCGGAAAGGTAAAGGAAGGTTGAGAATACTATAAAAAGTATTCTCGGGATATTACCGGTTTGATACCCAGAGCCGGTGTGGTTCCCGGGGCATTCGGATGCTTAGGGGCAAAATGGTCATCTTGACCGAAAAGTCTCGGAAAAGGTCCTAAGGGTAGTCTGGTCATTTTTCACCGAAGTGAGCTAACAGACACTGGTGTTGACCTGGGTTTTGAGTGTTTCCGCCACTCTCACGGTGTGAGTATTTCCGCTACTCTAACGGTTTTGTGAGTATTTCCGCTACTCTAACGTTTGAGTATTTCCGCTACTCTAACGGGGTTGAGTATTTCCGCTACTCTAACGGGGTTGAGTATTTTCGCTACTTGGACGGGGTTGAGTATTTTCGCTACTTGGACGGTTCTATGAGTATTTCCGCTACTCGAACGGTTTTATGAGTATTTCTGCTACTCGGACGGGGTTGAATATTTCCGCTACTCTGACAGTTTTGTGAGTATTTCCGCTACTCAAACGGTTTTGTGAGTATTTCCGCTACTCTAACGATTCTGTGAGTAGTTTTGCTACTCGGACCGTCTCGAGGAATAAACTGTCTCGAGAGTGGAACTGGAAGGGGTCTTACCGTCTCCGAAGAGACGTGCCTAGATTGGAGCCGTCTCGAGGAATAAACTGTCTCGAGAGTGGGATTGGAAAGGGGTCTTACCGTCTCCAAAGAGACGTGCCTAGATTGTGAGTGTTTCCACCACTCTAACGGTTTTGTGAGTATTTTCGCTACTCTAACGGTTTTGTGAGTGTTTCCGCCACTCTAACGGTTTTGTGAGTAGTTTTGCTACTCGGACCGTCTCGAGGAATAAACTGTCTCGAGAGAGGGATTGGAATTGGAATAAGAAAGGACAATGCCCCTAAGGGCATTTTGGTCATTTTGCCTCTATTTGGGCCTGACAGGCCCGCGAAGCAATGGAAAGACGGAATTTGGACCTAGAGGATTGGTTTCGATTGGAATATGTCCACAATGACTTGAAAACAAGTTTGGACCGAGTGTAGACTGCCGAGCGGTCAAAAATGGGGTGCTTACACCCCTCCCCCTTCTTGTATGTTTGAAACAAAGGACTTTCCGGTTCATGTGTAGGATTAGGCTATTGGAGGTCACCGTGTCGGGGCCTTTCTTTAGTCTAACCAAAGACCACGTGGGTTCGGCCCCTTTGATTATGTGGTGAAGCCTTTAACCTTGTATGTTCACAACCCCAACTTGCATTGTGCATATCATGATCTTGTATTCTTCCACAATTCGTTTTCAAACTCATTTTCAAAACTTGCATTAATATCGTTTTCAAACTAGCATTAAAATCTTCTTTTTCAAAATTTGTTTTCAAAATCACAACCTAAGGTGATTCTAGCCTTTACATGGCTATGGTCGCTTTAGGAAAGTGTTACATTTAGAGTGACGGATATAGCCCATATTTTCGAAATCCTTGTTGTTTTCAAAACCACTATAGTAAAGTGATTCTAGCCTTCTTATGGTTAGAATCGCTTTAGGAAAGTGAGAATATTTTTATGAATGTTCCAAAAACTCTCATTTCAAATCTCTTCTTCTAAAAATCTCTTTTCCAACATACTTTCTAAAAACTCTCTCCAATCTCCTTTCCAAAATTGTTTTCAAAAACTCCTTCAAAAATCTATTTTCCAAAACTCTCTCCAAACTCCTTTCCAAAAACTCTCTTTTAAAAATTCACTTTCCAAAACTCCTTTTTAAAATTTCCTTTCAAAACTTTCTTTCCAAAAACTCTCTCAAAGTTTTACTTCCCAAAAACTCTTTCCAAAAACTCTCTCTTCAAAATTCACTTTCTAAAAACTCCTCTCTAGGATTGCCTTCCTAACATTTCCTTTCTAAAAATTTACCTTCCAAAAACTCTTTCCTTAGAGCCTAAGTTGAACCCTAGAGCCCACGATTAGGAAACCCTAGTTTTCTTTATCAAAACATGATTTCCACTCTTGCCTCAAAACCTAGGTTTCCAAAATCTCCTTCTTTATATCTAAATCCTAGGTTTCCAAAATTTCTTTTCTACATCACAACTATAGTCTTCCAAATCTAGGATTTCTAAAATATCATCCTTCCAAATCCATGCCAAATCCAATCTTCCCTTTAGGAAACCAAATCCAATCTTCCATTTAGGAAACTAGATCCTATTCTCCATTTTTGGAAACAAAATCAAAACGTATCTTCTAGAAACAAAATTCAATCCCTTGTTTTAGGAAATAGGAATCTCAATCCTTCCAAACCCAAATCTAAGTTTTCAAATCTTTCTAAACTCAAAACTTTCTTACTTTCAAAACTTCCCTATTTCAAAACATTCTAAATTCAAAACTTTCTAATTCCAATACTTTCTTAAAATGAAACCTTTCCTATTTCAAAACCTTTCTTCTTTCAAAACTTTTCGTATTTCAAAACGTTCCCAACCCAAAGTTTTCCTAAAATGAAACTTTCCTAATTCGAAATCTTCCCTAAAATGAAACTTTCCTAAAACGGAACCTTTTCTAATCCAAATCTTTTCTAAATCCAATCTTTCCTAAATCTTTCAAGTCCAATATTAGAGTCAAATCCTTTCTCAAAACTTTTCCAAGTCAAGTCAAATCTTTCTTAATCTCAAGTTCTTCCTAAATCCTATCTTCCTAAGTCTAGGTTTCCTAAATCTCTATCTTTCCAAATCAAAGTCCAATCTCCTTAATTCCAAATTCTAGATTCCAATCTTCTGTTCTAAGTTCAAATCAAACTCTTTTCCAAATCAAAATCTCTTTTTCGAATCAAAATCTTCTATTTTCAATCAGACTCTTGTCCGAACTACGACTAACCTGATTCCTCAAAAAGGATACGTAGGCAACCCTTATGGGTGCGGTCACAACCTTTTTCAAGCTTCTATTTTCACAAATTTTCCAACTTCCAATTCCATAATCTATTTTCAAGTTTCCAATTCCAAAAATCTATTTTCAAATCTCTATTTCTAATTTCTAAAACTTTCCAATTTCAATTCTATCTTTTCAAATCTTTTTTCAAATAAAATCAAGTTCCTTTCAAATCTATTTCCAAATCTATTTTTAGACTCTCTTTTCTTGCACTTACATATCATGCATCGTGTCTTTTTAAACATTCTTTTTCTAAAGTGAATAGGATTGGACATTTGTTAGTTGAAGACTCTCATATGTGAATTTAGGGTGAATAGACATGTAGGTACCACAATGTTTACGAGTACTTCCGCTACAAGTACTTCCGTTGCGATGTTTACGGGTACCTATAGCTACTCTGATGGTTCGCGATCATTCCCGAGACTGCTTGATCTCGGGAAGCTGCTAAAGGGACTTAGCACCTGAGAAGTCAACTTTCTTAGAAGGCGTGTCGAAATGGACATTTCTGCATGGCGAGCTAGCAAGCGCCAAAGGTGGACCGTTCTACCATCTAGGGGACTTGGAGTCTTGTCCCGATCGATAAGTTTTAAAGGGGACTTACCGTCTCCGAAAAAACATGCTTGATTTGGAATTGGAAAGGGGACTAACCGTCTTCGAAAAGACGTGTCTGATTTTAAATTAAAAAGGGGACTTACCATCTTCGGAAAGTCATGCCTGATTTGGAATTAGAAAGGGGACTTACCATCTTCGGAAAGTCGTGCCTGATTTGGAATTAGAAAGGGGACTTACTACCTTTAGAAAGACGCGCCTGTTGGAATATGAAAAGGGGGCTTACTGTCTTAGGAAAGACGAGCCTATTGGAAATGGAAAGGGGACTTACCGTCTTCAGAAAGACGCGCTTGTTGGAAATTAAAGGAGACTTACCATCTTCAGAAAGACGTGCCTGAATTGGAATTGGAAAGGATAATGCCCCCTAAGGGCAGTTTGGTCATTTCGCCTCTATTTGGACTTGGTGGGCCAGCGAAGCGATGGATAGACGGGATTAGACTTAGAGAGTTAACTTCGATTGGAATACATCCATATTGACTTGAGTGCAAGTCTGGATGGACCGTAAACTGTCGAGCAGTCGAAAAAGGGGTGCTTACAATTATGGAGTTAGTTTTTGAAATCTCAAAAAGGTAGGAGATTTTGGAAAAAGGGGTTATAAGAGTAGTTTTAAACAAGAAGAACATTTGAAAGGGGTCCATAAGTTGGAACCTTGAAGTATACTAACCTAGATTGGGTTGACCTAAGGTTAAGGGTGACGTAAAGTTAACTAACTTGGATTAAGTTAACCTAGGGTTAAGGTGACCTAGGGTTAATCAACTAGGGTTTAGTTAACCTAGGGTTAAGGTGACCTAAGGTCAACTAACTCAAGTTAGATAACTAGGGTTAAGGTGACCTAAGGTCAACTAACTCGGGTTAGATAACTAGGGTCAAGTTAACCTAGGGTTGGGTTGGAAGATGGTTTTGAAAGGTGATTTTATGCATTTTGTAAAAGAGTTTTGGAAAACAAATCATGTTATGCGAAGGACTTTGGTTGACAACCCTTTTGAAGATCATTTCCATGAAAATTTGACTCTAGCCAAGAATGTGGTTTATATGGTTGGTGCTTGAAAACCATTCCAGAGATGGTTTTCTTAGGACCATTATAACCTTCATCTTAATAAGAATAGGAATTTCAAAAATTAACATAATGATGACAACTTTTGAGAAATCATTTTTAATACAAAGATGGGAGGAATGAACTTTTGAAAACCATTTTCGAGAGAAAGATTTTAAAAAACCATTTTTAAAGGAAATCATTCTAACAAGTTAGGGTTCCTATGCCCAATGTAAAAGGAGAACACTCAAGAGAGAGTTCCATAGGGCTATTCCAACCACTAATCTTGAGAAAATAGAAACCTTAGAAATCAAAGAGTTTGAAAATCCCTTTTGTGCAACATACGAAAGAGAAGGGGACCATTCCAAATATTTAAGGCTCCTATGGCCAATATAAAAGGGATACCACTCAAGAGAGGGTTCCATGGGGTCATTTTAACCACTAAACTTGAGAGAATAGATACCTTTGAATTTAGAGAGTTTGAAAACCATGTTCATGCAAGTTGGAATGCAATGATGCAAAAGTATGAGTTAGGGGATTAATGGAAATTTTCTAAGGCATGACTTCTTGAAATCTTATCCTAAGCTTCAAAGGACCAACTCTTAGAACCATTTTGAAGAGAATATTGAACTTAGAAATGGTTTCGAAGTCAGGATAGTGTGAGTTATGAAAAACATGAAAATAAAGCCAAGCACACAAGACATGAACAAGATAGCAATATGCAAGGGAGTCATGAATACATACAAGGTTTTATACTACACCACATAATCAAGGGGCTCCTAGGCCATACCATCTTAAAGTAGACTAGTGAGAGATCCCCTACACGGTGACTCTCACTAACTTTCCTCTAGGCATGAACTAGGAGCCCTCTTGCTTCAAGCATACAAGACAAGGGGGTAGAAGATGGGGATTAAACTAGAGAATAACCTAAGTAGGCTAGGAGAGAGAAGAGAGAAGTGGGGGAAGACAAAAATGTAAAACTAATACCACCTTTTGCCTTCAATACACTTGCAATCTTCTATGAATGCTTGGACTTGAGCTAAAAGGCCTTTAAGTGTGCTTGAGGGGCTGGAAGGTGGAGTTTTATGGTATGTAAGGCTATGTAGGTGAAGTGTATGGGTTAGGAGCATGTAGAATCTAGCCTAAGTGTTAGAGGAGTGGGATGTATATAGAAATTCAAGGTTCTAGAGCAGTTTCAACAGAGCTCCGCATCAATTTTCGATTCTGGAATATGCAAAGGGGGAGGCCTATATTTATGGGCAAATATTTGGACATAGGCGCATGTAGGACATGCGCCAGTGTAAAATTTACACAGGCGTATGTGCTACATGCGCCGGTACTGTTTCATAGAATGAAGGTCACGTGGCACTCCCTGTACTGGCTAAATCTTAAGGGCTAAGTAAAGTTTGATTGATATGATCAAAATCTACGTGCATGTAGCATACGCTCCATCGCCGGGAGTGTTCGTTCAAACTCTGCCTCGATAATTATGCCAACCGGGAAGGTTTTAGAGGAATCAGTTACATCCAAGGTGTTCTCCTCGAGTTTCTCATAAACTTTCAAGTTTTTGAAAAGTCTAAACGGTGTTCAAAAGTGTAAGGTATCATATCGGGAAGTGTGCATGAAATCACATTTTAACGGAGCGTCTGTGATACGCTCCGTGGGGGTTCAAAAATAGCTGTTTGTGTGTCACATGATCGAGGACTTCGGGAAACGATCTCTCTGATCAAACCGTACCAATAGAAAGTACTTTGGAAATACGTTTGGAAATTTCCTAATTTACACATTTCTCAAGTCGTTTGACGGTGTGTTATAATCAGGAAATTAGAGAAAAAACCATTCTTGGCAGAGCGCCTGCAAGATGCTCCAGAGAATTTTCATAGAATCAGGGGTGTTTAGTGTCGTGAGGTCCTTCTTAGGTTAAACAGTGGTGTATGACAAGACTCACCCTTCAATATTCTAGGACCAGTGCAGTTTCGGGGCTCGTTTGGGTTGTTAGGCACAAAATGATCATTTTGGCCGGGTTTGGTTGAAAATAGTCAAGAATGGATCAGGGTGTTATGTTAAGCGTACCGGGTCATTCAGGGATGATCCCGGGAGAGTCTTTCTCTACTCAGTGGGATTTGTGCAGTGCTAGGGCATCCAAGGATAAAATGGTCATTTTGATCGGAGTTAGCCAAAATGGGACCAAAGTTGGACAGAATGGCATGTTGAGTATGCCTAACTATTTAGTAACACTTTGAAAAGGCGGACTTACCATCTTAAGGGATTTTGAACTTTCTCAAGACGTGCCTGGAGGCCCAAGGGGCAGGTTTGGTTATTTAGCCTCTTTTGGGCCCAGTGGGCCCGAGAAGCAGTTGACTGATTGGACAGGGGTTTGAAAGTTAATTTAGGCTTGAATGCGTTTATAAAGTTTTGAAAGGGAGTTTGGTCCGGCCAGAGATTGCCTAACAGGCAAATATAGGGTGACTGCCTTCGAACATAGTTTCACCCCCCTAACCATGCCACTAGAGCATGTCCTGAACAAAATAAAAAATGAACCAGACCTGAAATGGCCTGGGAAGTTAAGGGAGTCCCCAGAAAAGAGGAACCGAAGGAAGTATTGCCGATTCCATAGAGATCATGGCCATAACACAGATGATTGTTTCGACCTCAAGCAATAGATAGAGAACTTGATCAAGGAGGGGCGCTTAGGGAGATACGTTACTGGCCAGGGGCAGGACATAGCACGACCAGCAGAGAGGAAGAGCCCGAAAAGAGCCCCAGCACACCAACGCCCGATTGGAGAGATAAGGGTCATTGTTGGGGGCTTCGGAGGTGGTGGTGAGTCTTCGTCTGCCAGGAAGAACCATGCTAGGAGAGCCAAGCAAGCAGAGGTGTTCTCGGTAGACCGACCGAGCAAAAAGGCCAACTTTAGAACCCAGCGAATCCTCATTGACAGTGGCAGCTCAGCTGACATCCTCTTCTAGCGAGCCTTTGAGCAACTGCAAATACAAAGAAGTACTGAAACCCATGATCTCCCCCCTTGTAGGGTTCACTGGCGATAGGGTTACCCCCGTAGGATCCATCGAGTTGCCCATCACCCTGGGGGACGACCCCCAATAAGCCACGAAGTTAGTCAACTTCCTGGTCATGAACTACCCATCAGCCTATAATGTGATTATAGGACGTACGACCCTAAATCGGTTCAAGGCAATCACGTCCACATATCACCTTAGATTAAAGTTTCCTACAGAGCATGGGGTGGGAACTGTAAAGGGCAATCAGGTGACAGTGAGAGAATGCTACTTGGTATCCCTCAAGGGGGATGCCAAAAAGGAGGCCCTCAGATAAAAGAGCTCGAAGTCAGAGACGAGAAAGAACTTAGGCGAGGAGAACCCGTGGAAAAATTGGAACAAGTCCCCATCTACCATACAACCCAGGTGAACAGCACACAGTCGCCCAAGGTTGTCATGATCGGTACTGGCACTCCTGAGCAGCTTAAGCAAGAGCTGCGAGGATTTTTGAAGGACAATGTTGATGTCTTCGCTTGGACCCATGAAGACATGCCAGGTATAGACCCCAAGATCGCTGCTCACTACCTCAACATTTCACTAGAAGCCAGATCTGTCAAGTAGAAAAGAAGGAGTTTTGCCCCCAAGCATAATGACGCCATCGCAGAAGAAGTGGACAAGCTTGTCCAAGCCAAGTTCATCAAAGAAGCACAGTACCCGACCTGGCTCTCTAACGTTGTAATGGTAAAGAAGGCGAATAGAAAATGGCGGATGTGCGTAAATTTCACTGATCTCAACAAAGCTTGCCCTAAGGACAGCTTCCCTTTGCCTACCATTGTCCTTCTGGCCGATTCCACTGCCGGGTACAAGATGCTCTGCTTCATGGACGCTTTCTCGAGATACAAGCAGATCAAAATGGCAGAACGCGATCAGGAACACACCGCCTTCATCACCGACAGAGGGTTGTACTGCTACAGAATAATGTCTTTCGGCCTGAAGAATGTCGAGGCAACTTACCAGAGGTTGGTCAACAAAATGTTCAAGTCCCAGATAGGACGAAACGTGGAAGTATATATGGATGACAAGCTAGTAAAGAGCAAGCGAGCTGCCTACCATTTGGAGGATTTGAAAGAAACCTTCCACACCCTCAGGCATTATAAGACGAAATCAAACCCGGCTAAATGTGTATTCGGGCAGGCCTTGGGGAAGTTCCTGGGGTTTATAGTATCACAGAGGGGCATTGAAGCAAACCCAGAGAAGGTCAGGGCCATACTAAACATACAGGCCCCGAACTTGCCCCGAAGACAATCAAGGATGTTCAGATACTAGCAGGAAGAATGGCAGCCCTAAACAGGTTCATCTCCATATCAACCGAAAAGTGCCTACTCGTCTTCCTGACGTTAAAGAAAGCATTTCAGTGGACGGGCGAATGTGAAAAAGCCTTCCAACTGCTAAAATAGTACTTAGGCTTCGTTTCCCTACTGAGCCAAACAATCACAGGAGAGGAACTCTACCTTTACTTGGCTGTTTCGGCAATAGCAATAAGCTCGGCCCTCGTGTGAGAGAGTGAATGAGTCCAAAAGTCAGTGTACTACATGAGCAGAGCACTCAGAGGAGCTAAGGAAAGATACCTAAAGATGCAGTTGCTAGCCTTCACTTAGGTGAACTCAGCACGAAGGCTCCGACCGTACTTCCAAGCTCACACGATCGTGGTCCTGACAGATCAGCCCATTAAGAAAGTCTTGCACAAGCTTGAAACCTCTGGTCGACTCATGAAGTGGTCAGTGGAGCTCAGCCAGTTCGACATTCAGTACAGGCCAAGGATAGCCATTAAAGGACAAGCAGCAACAAATTTCATTGCAGAGTTTACCACCCACCCAAACACCCCACCTGACATGGAGGACGTCAAGAACAGCTGGGTATTGAATGTTAATGGATCCTCCACCGAACAATCAAGCAGGGCAAGCGTGGTTCTTATCACCCCAGATGGCCAGAAAGTGGAGTACACTATCAAATTCAAATTCCCTGCCACCAACAACAAGGCGGAATATGAGGCACTCATCGCTGAGCTTCGAATTGCTCGGCGAATGGGGGCAGAGCAGATAACTGTCAGGGGAGATTCGCAATTGGTGATAGAACAGATCCAGGGGGAATATGAAGCCAGAGAGGAGAAAATTAAGAAGTATTGCCAGATGGCCAGAGACTTGGTCAGAAAATTTTTCAAAGTAGTACTGCAAAGGGTCCCCCGGTTGGAGAACGAAGAAGCAAATAGGTTGGCCAGAATAGTATCCTCAAAACAACTTAATCCCAAAGTACCCTTGGAAACTCTCGATTCACCGAGCATTCAAACCCTAGAAGTCAATGCGCTAAAAACGGACGACTCATGGGCCAAACCAATCAGGGATTACCTAGAACACAACACCCTCCCAGAAAACAAGCTGGAGGCAAGAATGATCAAATTCAGGGCCAGCCAGTATGTGGTATTCGACGGCGTCCTGTACAAGTAAGGACACACCACCCCCCTTCTCAGATGTGCCACCAAAGAAGAGGCCACCTATATTATGAGGGAATTCCACGAAAGCATTTATGGTAACCATTCCGGAGGATGATCCCTAGTTAACAAGATCCTCTGGACAGTATATTACTGGCCAACCATGAGTAAGGACTCCCAGGAGTTTGTGAAAAAGTATGACAAGTGCCAATGGTTTGCCAACATTCTAAGACAGCTCGCACAAGAGCTGACTCCCATCCAAAGCCCGTGGCCCTTCACCTAGTGGGGGATCAACATCGTGGGCCCATTGCCCCTGGGCAGGGGGCAGAACAAGTTCGCTATGATAACCATCAAATATTTCACCAAATAGGTCGAAGCAGAGGCCCTCACCACCATCACCAAACAGAAAATGACTAACTTTCTCTAGAAGAACATCGTGTGCCGCTTCAGAATACCCAAAGTGGTCATCACTGACAATGGTAAGCAATTTGAAGGGAAGCAGTTTAGCGGGTTGTGCTCGAACCTGCACATCGGCCACCATTTTTCCTCGCCGGAACATCCCCAAGCAAACGGACAAGTGGAAGTCACCAACAAGTCCCTTCTCAAGATGATCAAGACTAAGCTCGAGAAAGCAAAAGGATTATGGGCAGAGGAGCCCCCAAGTGTCCTTTGGCCCTACAAAACTACCGAGAGAGTCTCCACTGGCCAAACCCCTTTTTCCCTCACCTTTGGGGTCGAGACAGTCATACTAGTGAAAATTGGCCTCCCCAGCCCCAAGACTCAGAACTATAATCCAGAGACAAACGACGAGACCTTAGCAGTCTACAAGGACCTACTGGAGGAGAAAAGGCTCCATGCAGCAACCAAAGTGGCCTCATATTAGCAACCACCATAACAGCCAAGTGCGTTTAAGGGATTTCAAGACGAGAGACTTGGTGTTAAAGAAGGTCAACCAATTTACCAGAATTGCGAAAGATGGGAAACTTGGTTCGAATTGGGAAGGATCTTACAAGGTGACAGGCTTTATCATAAAGGGGACCTGCAGACTGAAGGGCCCCAACACAAAGAATTACCCCACCCTTGGCATGCTGAACACCTAAGGAAGTACTATGTGTGAGTGATTTCCTTTCATTTAAATATACAATTGTAAAAAGGAAGCTTTTGTCTATTGATGTCATACAAAAACTTGCCTAAATTTATCACAACTTATGTCTACAATTGCAAGTTGATTCACTACTTTATGAGTTTCTGCATAATTTTCTTTGCTTGCAAACTCCCTAACCTCTCCCTTGCAAGGCTCCCAACCAAAATAGTAACAAAGTCTTGCTCAAGCTTGGCCGAATAGGCAGAAAGCGACAAAAGTCCTACTTAGGCATAGCTGACCAGGCAGAAAGCGACAAAAGTCTTGCTCAGGCCATGGCCGAGCAGGTAGACTTCTACAATTTAAAGCGATAAAGTCCTACTCAAGCATAGCTGAGCAGGCAGTAAGCGACAAAAGTCCTACTCAGGTTTGGCTGAGTAGGCAAAGGCTTTATGCCCTCTATAAATTTAAAGCGACAAAGTCCTGCTCAGGTATGGTCAAGCAGGAAAAAAGCAAGAAAAGTCCTTCTCAAGCTTAGCTAAGCAGGCAAAAGGCTTTACGCCCAATCTACAAATGAAGACGACAAAATCATGCTCAGGCCATGGCCGAGCAGGCAGACTCCTACAATTTAAAGCGACAAAGTCCTGCTCAGGCTTGGCCGAGTAGGTAGACTACTACAAGCGGCAAAATCCTGCTCAGGCATGGCCGAGCAGGCAGAAAGCAACAAAAGTCTTGCTCAAGTTTGGCTGAGCAGGCAAAGGCTTTATACCCTCTACAAATTTAAAGCGACAAAGTCCTAGTCAGACATGGCCGAGCAGGCAGAAAGCGACAAAATTCCTGCTTAGGCAAAGGCTTTATGCCCACACTACAAATAGAGGCAACAAAATCCTGCTCAGGCTATGGCCGAGCAGGCAGACCTACAAATTTAAAGCGAAAAAGTCCTGCTTAGGCAAGGCCGAACAAGCAGAAAGCGACAAAAGCCCTGCTCAGGCTTGGCCGAGCAAGCATACCTACAAATTTAAAGTGACAAAGTCCTGCTTAGGCATAGTCAAGCAGGCAGAAAGCGACAAAAGTCCTGCTCAGTCTATGGCTGAGCAGGCAGACTTGCTACCTACACTTGCCCAATCTTAACACAGACTAATATTTTTGTTAATCTGTTGGCTTATTTTATGAGATTCTGCTTGTCCATGAAAGGTAACAATGTTTACAAATTAAAACAACGATTCCAGTAACGGAGGCAAATATGGATTTTTCATTTCCAATAATAAAGGGAGGCAGATTACAAAAGTCAAAGCAGTGTTACAAGACAACAGTCACTGCAAAGGCAAAAGAAAAAGACTTAAAATCTACTTGGCCTTAGGAGCCTTGGACTGGGCTGCAGCCTTGGACTAGGCATCACCCTTCTCTGGGGCCTTGGATTAAGTTGCAGCCTTGGGCTGGCCGTCACCCTTCTTTGGAACCTTCGACTAGGCAAGGGCCTTGGACTGGGTGTATCTTTCTCTGCCCCTTCCTTGTCTTACACCCTGCTCTTTGATACTGCCTGAGAGGTGGCATCATCTTCAACCTTGGGCTCAATCGTGGACAGGTCCAAACTAGGATAAGCCAGAGCGACCAAAGTTTTGGCTTCTTCGAAGCCGTCCATATATATCTTGGCAAAAATTATCTGGCACTCTACCCCCTGCATGTACTCGTGCTCAGCCTTCTTCTTGGCTTCCTCCAGCTGAGCAGGAAATGTTATAATCTGGTCCTGGGCAACCTTCATGGCAGTCTTCTCGACTACCAGTTTTGACCCTTCTCATTTTCAAAGTTCACCCTCAACTTTGCCTGATCGCTCTCAAGGGCCTACACTCTGCCCTCAGCTTCCTTCACCTTCCCCAGGGCTATGTTCAACTCAGCCCAGAGTTGGTCAGAGGCCCTCCTCTGCTCCATGAAGGCCTTCTCGAAGTCCACTGATCGGCCTCCAAGGGGTATAATTATGGCAGTAGCCTAAACAAGAAATAGCACGACCAAAAAAGATTTAACAGTCTAGAACGGCAACAACAGGGTTAACTAAAGTTAATGTGCCAAGCACAAGTCAATACTCCCCTACCTTTAGCAAGTCCTGGCAAGCCTCCTTAGCCAACATCTGTGACGCCAGAGCGGCCATCTTACCGGTATCCGAAGCGGGGATGATGCTCGTGAGCTTCCTCATCGCCTCATTAGCACTCTCAAAAATAAGGTGAAGGAGGCCAGCGCATCCCCCAGAGGAAGCGCAGTTGCTTGGGGCCCCTTAGCAGCGACAGTGGCAAGCGTTGGAGGAGGTGGAGGTAGAGCTTTCTCAACAAGAGGGGTGCCGCCCAACTAAGGAGTGTCATCCTCAAGGACTATTGCTTTCCCCTTGCCCCCTTCGGCAGTGGCTGGGGCAGGAGCCTTCTGGCCAGATGCCAATTTGAACCGCTTGGCTGGAGTAGGAGGGTCGGGCCTTATATTCAGCTTGGCCTTCTTCAGGAAACTTTTGTTCAGCACCATGTCCTCCTCCTCGTCCTCAAGCAGTTCGACCCCTTGATCTGCAACAAGCATATGGCATGAGCGTCAAAACATGACAGGCTACAGTTAAGCACAAAGCACAAAGTACTCACTCCGTGCACGTTCTGCCCTTAGAGCGTAATATGTAAGCTCAGCGCCGAACAGGAACATACCCTGATTTTCGACATTCACCAAGGCACAGGCATCAATAACGCCATGCTTGATAACTCAGTCCACCATCTCCTTCAACGCCTCACTCAAAGTGGAGGCAGCGCGGACCACAAGCAAACAACCTAAGTCAGTACTCTACAGGCCTAAAAATCTAACAACAAAAGAGAAAGCACCAGAGTTAAAGAGCGTACCCTTCCTAGAAGGCCTCCCCCACTCTCGAGGAACTCAAACAAACTTCTCATCCACTGCCTCCTAGGACTGGCTTTCCCAACCCTCACCGTAGATAAAGAAAAACTTATCTTTCCACCCTTTGTGGGACGAAGGCAAGTCTTTGACCAGCACCATGCCCTTGTTCCTGGCAGAAAAGTACCCCACCCCTTCTCAGGCTCTGACATCTTGTAGCAGTGCAAGAATTCACTAACTGTGAGGTTATCCTTGCCACCGCTACTCGCCTACCACAACACGATACACGCCACCAGAATCCTCTATACGTTCGGCATGAGCTGACCAAGAGCCAGCCCCAAAGCACCCATAATCTCCCTGATGGGAATAGGGATGGAGAATCTAAGGCCGTTAGCCAAAGTGGCCTCATACACACAAATCTCCCCTGGTTGAGCAGAGTAGGCCCATTCCCCCTTCTTCGGAATCCTATAACGCAGCGAATGAGGCATTTGGTACTCCTTCCAAATTCTCTTCATCGTCTTCTCCGTCATCACAGAAGACACCCCTTTCGCCACAAAATTGAATTCTCTCACTCCTGGCACCACCATCGTCCTAGCTCCAAGATTCGTTCTCCCTTTAAAGGCCCTAGAAGGACCCATTAATGCGCTATCCAGGGCCCTAGGCCTAACCCTCGCCAGATCCTGAGAGGGAGTCTTCTCAGAATCTGATTATTGCACCTCTCCATCATCCATGGTTCCTATCCGGTACCCCTTTCTCCTAGACTTCGATTCTACCTCGGCCAGTTCTTCAGCCCCACTAAGCGGCTCAGAGATTGCTTTCACACCCTTCGACAATCACTCAAAACAACCAACTCAAGAAGAATTGCATAAAGGCTTAAAGCTATAGTGAAGAGACTTACCAAGCCACGTAACAAATCCTTTAGAGTAGTTGCGAATCAACGCGACAGGCAACAACATAGACAAAAATCTGGCAAATAGTTTGAAAATTCCAAATATGGCGCATGCAAAGTGGGAGCCAAAGGATGTAACCGCCTAGGCCAAAAGCCTCTTTTTCGAAATCAATGGTCCAAATTGAGTCGCCCACTCGCAGATCCAATGGCGGATAGTTCATGAGTCACGTCACGTTTTGAAACCTAATAGGCACACACAGCGTGGCAAAATGTCAATCGACGCATTTATTCCTCACCAGCCTTATCATAACTGCGCCTACGTGTCGCGCCTAGATTTTTCGCACTCGAGAAATACACACACAAGCAGAAAAAATACTATACTCTCTCGTTAGAACTCATCCTCCTAGAAGAATGAGTGCGACTATGTTTGGATTAAAAATTAGTTTGAAAAAGGGCTTTTGGAAAACATTTGAAGTCCCCACCTAACTTGATTAAGGTGAGTTAGGTCACCTAAAAACTAAACATAATCCGAAGACTACACTTAGGGGTTTTGAAAACAATTTTGAAAATACTTCTTCAAGCGAGGGTTTTTAGGAAAATAGGTTGTTTAGCAACCTTTGGAAAATATTTAAGCCCTTTTTAAAAATAAACTTCATTTTGGTCTTTGAAAACAGTGATCCTAGGTTCGGAGGTTGGTTACGTATAGAGAAGACACACTAAACCATCACCCTACACCACCCTTGCAGTACCTATATGTCTATTTACCCTATATTCACCTATGAGAGTCTTCAACTAACAAATGTCCAATCTTATTCACTTTTAGCAAAAGAACGTTTAAAAAGACATGATGCATGATATGCAAGAAAAGAAAAGAAAGTTGAAAAATAGATTTGGAAAGAAATTAATTTGAAAGAAATTTGAAAAGATAGATTTGAAATTGGAAAGTTTTAGAAATTGGAAATGGCAATTTGGAAATAGAAATTTGGAATTGGAAGTTTGAAATAGATTATGGAATTGGAGATTTGAAAAAGGTTGTGGAAATAGAAACTTAAAAAAGGTTGTGACCGCACCCATGAGGGTTGCCTACGTATCCTTTTTAAGGAATCAGGTCAGTCGTAGTTCGGACAAGAATCCGATTGAAAATAGAAGATGTGATTGGAAGAAAGAGATTTGATTGGAAGATTTGAAAAGATTTGATTTTGGAAAGCTTGGTTTTAGGAAACCTAGACTTAAGAACGACTTGAGACTTAGGAAAGATTCGACTCAAGTGTTGAACTTGGAAGATTAGGAAAAATTGAATTTAGGAAGGGTTCGAATTAGGAAAGGTTCGAATTAAGAAAGTGTCATTTTAGGAAAGTTTTCAAATTAGGAAAGTTTGCGAATTAGGAAAGTGTTGGATTAAGAAAGTTTTGAAATAGGAAACATTTCGTTTTAAGAAAGTTTCGAAATTAGAAAGTTTTGAATTTAGAATGTTTTGAAATAGGAAAATTTTGAAAGTTGGAAAGTTTAGAATTTAGAAAGTTTTAAATTTAGAAATTTTTAGATTTGGAAAGATTGAAAGTTTAGGAAAGTTTAGAATTTTAAAAAGGTTCAAAGTTTGAGTTTTAGAAACTCTTGAAATTTGGAAAGGTTTTGAGTTTAAAAAAAGTTTGAAAACTTAGATTTGGAAAGTTAAGATTTGGAAAGGGCTAGAATTAAGAAAGGTTGGGATTGGGAAGGATTTGGAAGTTTAAAATTTTAAGGAAAGATTTAAAAGTTTAGGTTTAGGAAAATTATGGTTTAGGAGATTAGGAAAGATTTAAATTAGGAAAGGTTTAGACTAAGAAGGATTGAGATTCCTATTTCCTAAGACAAAGGATTGAATTTTGTTTCTAAAAGAGGTGTTTTGATTTTGTTTCCAAGAATGGAGGATTGGATCTAATTTCCAAAACGGGAGATTGGATTTGGTTTCCTAAAGGGGAAAATTGGATTTGGTATGGATTTGGAAAGAGAAGTTTTAGAAACCCTAGATTTGAAAAACTATAGTTTTGATGTAGAAAATAGGTTTTAGAAATATATATAATTTTGATATAGAAAACAAGAGGTTTTGAAAATATATATATATATATATAATTTTGGATGTAGAAAACAAGAGGTTTTGAAAACCTAGGTTTTGAAACCAAAATAAGGAATTGGAAACTATGTTTTTAGGAAGGAAAATTAGGGTTTCCTAATCGTGGGTTCTAGGATTTAACTTGGACACCAAGAAAAGGAATTTTTGGAAAGTGAGTTTTTTTTAAAGGGAGATTTTTGGGAAAGAAATCCTAGAGAGGAGTTTCTAGAAAATGAATTTTTGAAAAAAGAGAGTTTTTGAAAAGAGAGATTTTTGGAAAGGAGATTAGAGAGAGTTTTCTAAGAAGGAAACCTAGGGAGTGTTTTTAGAAAAGGAATTTTGAAGAGAGTGTTTTGGAAAGGAGTTGAAAATGAAGTTTTGAAAATAAATTTTTGGAGGGAGTTTTTGGAAAACAATTTTGGAAAGAAATTTGAAGAAGGATATTGAAGAGCGTTTTTAGAAAGTATGTTGAAAAAGAGGTTTTTAGAAGGAGGGATTTGAAAAGAGAGTTTTTGGAAAGTATAAAAATGTCTCACTTTCCTAAAGCGATTCTAACTATAAGAAGGCTAGAACCACTTTAAGAAAGTGGTTTTGAAAACAACAAGGATTTGAAAATATGGACCATATTGGCCACTTTAAATGTAACACTTTCCTAAAGCAACCCTAGCCATGGAAAGGCTAGAATCACCCTAGGATTGTGATTTTGAAAACAAGTTTTGAAAAAGAGGATTTTGAAGCAAGCTTTTTAAAAACAAGTTTGAAAATGAATTTTGGAAGAATGCAAGATCATGATATGCATAATGCAAAGAGGGTCGTGAACATACAAGGTTAAAGGCCTCACCACATAATCAAGGGGGGCCGAACCCACGTGGTCTCACGTTAAAGTAAAAGAAAACCCCCGACACGGTGACTTTCCAATAGCCTAATCCTACACATGGACCGGGAACTCCCTTGTTTCAAGCATGCAATAAGGTGGGGAAGAAGATGGGGGATTAAAATAAAAGAAAACCCAAGTGGGTTCAGAGAGAGAAGAGAAAGGGGAAGATGTGTAAATGTAAATAAGAATCCTACCTTGTGTCTTCTTTATTTTGCTTAGCTTTGCGCGCTTTGCTTTACTTGTCTTACTTCGGTCTTCACTTCAATCTTCAAGAGTTTGTCTTCAATCTTCAAAACTTCAGATTGCAGCACTTCAAGCCTTCAAAGGAGGCTTTGGAGGCTAGTGTATGAGTGTATAAAAGTGTATGTGAGTGTATAGGAGGCTAGGGTTTGTGTAAGGAGGCAAGGGTTTGGAAAACCTAAGGAGACTAGGGTTTAAAGAGGCTATGAGCTCTGTATATCAAAAAGTAGGGTTTTTAGACTGAGTTTGCAGACCTCTTTCACGCTGGAGGAGGCTCTATATTTATAGATAAGGGAATGACCTAACGCCTGTTGCAGTGGTGCCAGGGCAAATTTCCTCTTGGCGTCAGGCCATTTTTTGGCTTGTAGTGGCACCAGCAAGTTAGGAAAGTTTGTTAAGTCGGCAAGCAACGTATCTTGGGAAGATTTGGGCGCCTGTACTAGTGACTACCATGCAATTTTTAGCTTGGCTTCACTAGAAGTGACTCCGGAAAGCCCAAGAAGGACTTAAGGGACCGAAAATGGCCCGGAAGGCCGGAAAAGGACAGGAATACTTGAAACAGTGTCTCAGAAGTAGTGGACTTGAAAAAGGATGACAAGATTTGTCGAAAAGGTTGACCGGGCTATTAGGGGCAAAACGGTCAATCGGGCCGGGAAGCTGCCGGGACGGACTTGGAATGTCCCGGAAGAAGACTCAAAATTTGGAAACATTATTTAGAATGTTCCCAAGAGGCTACCGATTTGATATCCAGAGCCGATGTGGTCGAAAAAAGACAACCGGCCCACTAAGGGCAAAATGATCATTTTGCACTGGGTTTGCCGGAACTGACTCTGAATGATCCGAAAAAATAAAGGAAGGTCGGGAATACTATAGGAAGCATTCTCAGGAGGTTACCAGTTTGATAACCAGAGCCGGGGTAGTCCCCGGGGCGTTCGGATGCCTAGGGGTAAAATGGTTATCATAACCGGAAAGTCTCGAAACTGGCCCGAAACTGACCAGAAGGCACCCAAACATGCCGGATTGCTTTTAAGACAATCTTGAAAGGGGTGGACTTACCATTCTGAGGACTCAGGTGTGTTTTCGAAAAACATGTCAGAAAATGGCCCTAGGGGCAGTTTGGTCATTTTTCACCGAAGTGGACTAGCAGGCACTGGTGTTAACTTGAGTTTTGAATGTTTTCGCCACTCTGACGGCAGTCTCGTGATACAGGGGTTTGTTGACAATTTCCTATATCGACCTGCTTGTGAGTATTTCTGCTACTCTGACGGTTGCAATGTTTGTGAGTACTTCCGCTACTCTGACGGTTCGCGATCATTTCCGAGACTGCTTGATCTCAGAAAGCTGCTAAAAGGACTTAGTGCCTAAGAAGTTAACTTTCTCAGAATGCATGTCAAACGGACATTTCTGTATTGGCGGGCTAGCAGGCCCCAAAGGTGGACCGTTCTACCATCTAGGGGACTTGGGATCTCGTCCCGGTCGACAGGTTAAAAGGGGACTTACCGTCTTTGAAAAGACGCGCCTGATGGAATATGGAAAGGGGACTTACCGTCTTCGGAAAGACATGCCTGATGGAATTAGAAAGGGGACTTACCGTCTTCAAAAAGACGCGCCTAATGGAATTGGAAAAAGGGACTTACCGTCTTCAGAAAGACGCGCCTGATGGAATTTGAAAAAGGGACTTACTGTCTTCGGAAAGACACACCTATTAGAATATAGAAAGGGAACTTACCGTCTTTGGAAAGACGTGCATGTTGGAATATGGAAAGAACAATGCCCCTAAGGGCATTTTGGTTATTTTGCCTATATTTGGGCCTGGTGGGCCCGCGAAGCAATGGATAGACGGGATTAGACATAGAGAGTTAACTTCGATTGGAATACGTCCATATTGACTTGAGTACAAATCTGGACGGATCATAGACTGCCGAGCAAGCAAAAATAGGGTGCTTACACTACAGCGCCATAAATACATCCTGCCTCTACAAAGCGACACCTGTCGTCCCAGAAATTCCCTGACCATGCTGGGGGTACTCAAAGGAATACTGATAGGAACCAATCAGGAATAACCTTGATGGGCTGACCAGGAATTCCCCTAACCACACTTGGGGTACTCAGAGGAATTGGGGGCTACTGATGGGGACCAGGAGTAAGCACATATGGACTGTTAGATTCAGTTGATGACGTACTGTGTATTACAATGGTTGAGGCTTCAACACCAAACATGTTGATATCTCGAGCGACACAGATAGGATTAAAAGAAGGAGAAACACCACAAAAGAAAGATCAACCCTGAGAGCTCCAGCTGACCAGAGCATGACCGAGAAGGCCATGACTGAACAGACCAAGGTCTAGAAGACCATGACTAGGCACGACCAAGCGGACGATGCCTGAGCAAACCTTGTGGAATGGTGCTGATCGTTCCCCCCGCCTGACATGCCAGTAAGGGCCATCACTAACGACCTAATCATAATAACGTGCTCCCAACTCCAAGACTTCGCGTTTAGCATGAGGTAATCACCTCACTTGCTCTAACACAAGCCTAAGGGAGCACCACGCGTAGGGTTGGACAACCACTCCCCCCACTATCCTGCCACCAGTCAGGATCTCCAATGCGACGCTGCCACGTGGAGAAATCATCTAGCCGTCTCCCACTCTCTCCATGCATGCAATGCCTTCCTAGGGCTACTAGGATGTCTATCCATATATAAGGAAAAATTATCTTCTCCAAGGAGGTATGCAAACATAACCCCTAGCCAAAACTCTGTTAAAATATATCTAGAAACCTAACTTGGGCATCAGAGTGCCCTTGGCAGGCATCACACCAATGCCCCCCATTCTTTTTTCCTCTTAGATTACCGGAGTTGATCGTTGCCGACCTGGAGACCGACTTACTGCTTTATCAATATGTAGTATATATATATATATATATTGAGAGAGAGAGAGAGAGAGAGAGAGAGAGAGAGAGAGAGAGATAACCAAAGCTGTTCACATTGCAAACGAGGTGAGAGCTAGTGCCTCCAATGAGTAATGCTAGAAAACAGGAGAAACGATGTAAGGAGTGAAATTTTGGAAGAAGGAGAGAAGAGTGGGGGAATCCGAATTGACCATTATGCCCTCACATGCATGTCCCATGATACTCTGTCAATTTTTGTAACTATCGTTTTTTATTGGATGCTTGCTTATTTTGCTCAATTAAATGAGTTAATCAATAAAATTAAAATTTTGAGGACAATAATATATTACAGAACTAATCCTAATGGTGTAATTGAATTAAATAAGTTGGTTAATAAGGCCTTGTTTGATAACTCTATTCAGCACTTAAAACTGAATAGATTAAGTAAAAATAAAATAAGCTGGTTTGATAACCCAAAATAAAAAAGTAGAATATTTTAAGTGCTAGGCAAAAGTAAGGAACAAAATATTAAGTAGCTCCCTCCACTTATTACTTTTTATTTAACACGCTCAGTTTTGATTTTTTTTCCAGGCTTAATTTTGCCCTCGCCTCCCTTTCCTCTTATTTTATAGAACGAATACCAAAGAACCAAAGATCAAATTTCTCCTCAACGAAACTTTCCGCCATATCCAGGTTCTCTCTCTCTCTCTCTCTCTCTCTATCTGTGTACGTGAATTTTCTCGATTATTTTGTATGGTTTCGATTATTTTATTTGAGATTGTACGTGGGTTTTCTTGATTTTTTGTCAGATATATTCTTCTTGGTGGATATAAAAGATAATGATAAATCCGCAAGTATGATTCTCTCTCCAATAAATGTGAAGATGTTGCTGGAAATTCAATTAACAGAAGCAAATCCAAAATCATTATTCAGTTCGAAACACGCCCTCTACTCTTCAAGTATTTTGGAGATTATGATGTCATCCTTATAACTAAGAAATAAAAAGTTTGCGTCTCAATAACTCAAAAATATAAGAAGACAACACGAATCCATGATCGAAGGCCTTGGCCAAGCTTTTTCAGACCTAGAACATCCACACCTTGAAAAGGTTGACGCCCATAATTATCGATCACGTTATTGATTTTTTGTGTATATTGTTATGATTTTGATTATGCAGGTTTTTTTTCATTTAACTAATTTGATTTTAATATTACAATATCAATATATGAGGGTAAAGTTAGAAAATAAGTAAATTTAAGATTTTAGCTCTTTATATATATTAAACATTTTATCTAATTTAGTACTTAAAATTTAATACAAATTAAATAACTTATCAATTTAAAATTTTAACATTTAATTTTTAAGACTTAATTTTCAGTTTTCAACTTTAATCAACGATGACTAAGCAAATAAATGAATAAACGAATAGAGCAATTAAAAATATATCACAAACAGTAGAGATGACACGTGTGCTCAGGAGGATTGAAAATTTTTCCTATCTAACCGAAGAGCGGTGGCGGAAAGGGGTGGGCTCCACCTCCTGCGATTCGACGCCTAATCAAAAACTTGGGTTTATATGCCAACGAGTTCCCCACGTGACCGATATGGGACTTCCTCCTTCTCCATTATCCCACGTGTTCATATTCCTCTCTCCTCTCCTCCCTCTCTGACCACTCTCTCTCTCTACATTTGCTCCTTCTTCCTCTGTCCTCTCCGCATTCACCTTTCTCTCTCTCTGCGACCACTCCTCTTTCTCTCTCTAAATATGAATCCTCATAATCCAGCTCTACTCTCTTCAATCTCAATCATTACAATCGTTGTGATCAGTCGTATCAGCTCAGTGGTCGGAGCCAAAACTTCCTCTGATCATGGCTTCTCATACTTGGAAGGAAGCTGCCTCTCCAAGGCCGTGGAAAACCCCAAGAACCAAACTCCTCCGAGGCAGCGATCGGCGGAGCGGACGCCGCAGTTCTTTGATTGCACGATTTGGAGCAAGGCATGCTCGGAGGAGATCCTCACTCTCGCGAGTTCGCCGGAGAATGTCCGGTGGCTCAATGGCCTCAGGAGGAGAATCCACGAGAACCCAGAACTCGCTTTCGAGGAATTCGAGACCAGTCGGCTAATCCGTGACGAACTGGACAAAATGGAGGTCAGCTACCGGTTTCCGATGGCCAAGACCGGAATCCGAGCCACCATCGGCACCGGCGGCCCCCCTTTCGTCGCTCTCAGAGCCGACATGGACGCCCTCCCAATTCAGGTCCTCTCTCATATTAATGAATATATATATAGTAAGTAATGTAATTTAACGTGGAGGGTATTTTGAATTTTTGTATTGCATGAAACACCATGGCCAGTGGGTTATGGAAACTCTGGTTTTGTTGCAGGAAGCCGTTGAATGGGAGCACAAAAGCAAGGTTGCCGGAAAAATGCACGCTTGCGGCCACGACGCCCACGTAACCATGCTTATCGGCGCGGCCAAGATCTTGAAGATTCGTGAAGATCATTTGAAGGTTTGGATTTCCAACCCATCTGCAAATGTTATTCTTTGAACCAATCTTTGATCTAGCAAAGCAGAAATAACATTTTTGTTTATATCTTAATTGAGATCACGTTGCATACTAATCTTTCATCTGACTTGCTATTTGGCATCGAAGATGATAAATTAATAGCATCTATACATGTTTTGCGTATATATAATTCAAGATTATTCCTCTGCATAGTGAGAAATTGCATGATATGATAAAGGATTCGGTATAGTTGGCCATAATAGTGTAGTGATTCTTCTACCCCTCTTTTCCTCCCACCTCTCAAAAAAAAAAGACTCGTAATTATTTACTAGTTAACAGAGTAAAACTTAACCAAAAAATAAAAAGAAATTATACAACGAAGGCACAGGGAAAGATATGGAGAATAATAATACACTGTTTTACTGATGAACAAAATTCTAATTTTCGGGAGAAAGGTAAGTTCTAGTTGTCCATGGCTAAGTTATTATGCTACTCTTTTCTATATAGGAATCACTTTGTATGTACAATATTGATTGAGAAAAAAGTATAGTACGGGGCTGTGTATATTATATACATTTTATATATATATATATATATATATATGTGCGTATATAATTCACTTCCAGAGGGGGGTTTATAGTTTTCTGTATTCATGGAACTAGAATAAGCTACCTGCAGACACAATTTGAATGCAAGAGTGCATACCAATATACCATCCATCTGACTAAGAGTGATGGTAGAAAGAAAAAACCAGAGAATGAGGATTCAAATCATAAGCGTTTAGATTCTCGAGGTAGTGTTCTGCCTCAAGTATTTTGATGTTGACGGATCAAATACATGGCACCATGTGCACTTTTCCCATATATTAAGAGCTTTTTCATTGACAAGAAGGTGTTTTCGTGTGGGAGAAACACCTTTTTTTCGTGAAATTTTTTGGGCATTTCTAACTGATGATTAAATAGATAAGAACTAACACCTTCCTAACCACATGAAAAAGGCGATTCCCAGGAATTTTTACCGTAATCAGCTAAGAAAACGCCAATAATTTTCCCTCATTTCACCACTCTGCCAGCAATTAAAGGCAAACAGCAGTGTTAGTGAACACAGTGCTAGTGAACTAAGGAGAATTAGTATGAAGAATTTTCATATTGTCTTCCACGAAACCCTATTTTCAATGTTTTTGCCGTATTGTGGTTGAGTTGATACCTTGACATAATGCATATAGTCCAGAAAAGCTAAACACGATCTAGATTTATTCTCTTCTTTATTGCTCGTAATCCTTTTCTCTATATGTTATAGTTTTATCATAAACTACGCGCATTATCCAACTGTAATGCATTACGGGAGAAGAATTTTATAAATCATGAGTGCTATAATTAATATTTAATAAGCAAGATTTTTTTGTATGATTCCATTCAGGAGGTAGTTAATTTACTTATGTGTTAGTTTCTTATTTTTTATTAATTGTTCATCACTCCTTTCGGTCTGTATATAGAAGCTTCCTCTTAATGTAATATACTAAATTAACTTCAATATAATGCATTATGATACGGAAATTTAGTTCTAGAGTTCAACTCCTTTCTCTATCTCTCTCCAATTATTCTAACATCTAACATGTTGGCACTATTGCTATTGCAGGGCACAGTAATATTGCTATTCCAGCCGGCAGAAGAAGCCGGGAATGGTGCAAAACGGATGATCGGAGATGGGGCTCTGGAAAATGTGGAGGCTATATTTGCCGTTCATGTGTCCCATGAGCACCCAACTACTGTCATCGGGTCGAGACCAGGTCCTTTGCTTGCGGGGTGTGGTTTTTTCAGGGCGGTAATAACCGGAATACAGGGCCCTAACCCTCTTCTGGCTGCGTCCACTGCTGTGATCAGCTTACAGGGGATCGTGTCTCGGGAGGCAAATCCATTGGACTCTCAGGTGTGATTCAATTTTGATGTCACTCCTCATTGTTCATTTATGCTCGATCGAATCAATTTATTTTAAGTAGTTTTCTTTTTTTTTAATCTTTATTAGCTTTTTCATTAAAAATTTAACTTCATACATTTTTATGGACTTTTATGTTTTGCTTTTGACTTTTTTTTATATTAAAAAAAAAAGCATAAACTACTTAAATAAGTTAATATATAAGGTGATCCAAAGCGGGACTTAATTATTAACTCTAGCTCGCAAATTTTCAGTACATGATCAATGTCTTGCTGATTTGAGTTCCCACTTTTGCTCTGCTCTTTTTGCTATCAGGTGGTATCAGTGACTTGGTTCGACGGAGGTGATAATCTTAACGTGATACCGGACGAAGTCGTCCTTGGCGGCACTTTCAGGGCTTTCTCCAACACAAGCTTTTACCAACTTCTTAAAAGAATAGAGGAGGTTCGGCATGGAATCAATCAATCATTCTCCAAACTTCTGTTATATATATATATATATATTCATATAAGAACCATGCCTACTTTTCTAACAGGTATTTGTAGAACAAGCCAGAGTTTTCAGATGCTCGGCGGAAGTCGACTTTTTTGAGAAAGACCACAAAATTTATCCTCCCACGGTGAACGACGAGCCCATGTACGAACACGTGAGGAAGGTGGCAATGGATTTGGTCAGTCCGGCAAACTTCAGGGTAGTTCCGCCGATGATGGGGGCCGAGGACTTCTCCTTTTACTCGCAGGTTGTCCCTGCAGCCTTTTTCTACATAGGAATAAGGAATGAAACATTGGGTTCAATACATTCCGGCCACTCCCCTCACTTCATGATTGATGAAGCTGCTCTACCGGTCGGCGCTGCAGCTCATGCCGCCATTGCCGAAAGGTATCTCAACGAGCACCGAAGATGAAGATGAAGATGACGATGAACACGAACACTACCGGATAATCGTTCGTTCATTAGTTTAATTGTATAGCCTTTTGTCCAATGTTTTCAACGAATAGTAGAGCATTGAATTGTATAGATGAGGTTGCCAAATATGTCTCTGATTCTATGCATCATTTCACATGGTAATCAACTTAGTTTTGAATGGTGGTGTAAAGGGTGTGAAAAGGCTGGGTTTGTTCAAACTTGAAGCCCACTGTACAGGGCAAATAGCTTTACTTGCCTCCAAAACTAATGCTGGAGACAAATCAGTAATTCTTACTACAGGCTAAATGTACATGATGAAAAAATGAAAGACTAAGAGATTTCATTTTGTCAGCACTTTTTATGGTTCTGATGATGACGGGCTACACAACAGATCTGACTAGACCTATATATGCAATACAATCTACTACGTTGCTAGTTTTATGAAAGTTTTTTAAACGAAGATTTTCGTACTAGCTTCTTCAATAATGTCCTAAAACCACGAATGGCAGACCACATGTATAAAGATTTTCAAGTCTTAACTCCAACAGGACAACAACTGATACCTTATATCTACTCTGCTTGAATTCCTAACAATCTGATTAGCAGTTGAATTCAGTAACTAAAGCTATATATATCCAGTTTGAATGTTCAAATTCCTCATATTAAGTGGTTATCTCCAAATAACAATGCCAACAATGGGAAGTAGCAACAATAAAACAATCACAACTACGACGAGAAAATCAAAATAAAAACCCTAAATCAATTTGTGCCCGATAAAAGTTCCGATTGGAGAAACAATCAATCTAGCAATATCACACCAAGCGATCAAGATTTAGCTTCTTGAAAACAATTCCATTCCACTTCATTTCTATTCTTTCATGAAACAACACTTTCTACTTAAGGACATACTTGTACTGCAGTGATTCAACAAGAGGGTGACAAGAAACTGAAATGTTAAGCATTTCATTCCAATCTTTACCCTGGTTGTAAAGGTCAAGTATACATGAAGAATAACACATTAAATTTCCGTTGAAGCCGACAAACTTAGCAAAATCCAATTCTCTTATTAAGGCTCCTCACCTCTTCTCACCACACAAGCATCTAGCAGCTTGCAGAGCAAAATATGTGAGGATTATGTTCGCGCCAGCTCGTTGGAGGCACATCAGCGACTCCATCATGACCCTTTCCTCATCAATCATTTTCAAAACCCCACCAGCCTTGATCATTGAGTATTCACCTGAAACCTGTATCCAAGAAAACATATAATAAAAATGATTCTAACTTAAAAGGGCAGGGAAGGAAATTGCAGTAAAAAGAAAGATGCAAAACCATTTGAAAAGGTTATCCACCAAAATAAATGTTCTGTCATTTTTTCAAGAACTGCCTGACTTGAGGAAAGATCTTCTCCGTGTCGGCGGCAGAGGGTTTGGCTTTGCACTAAGTATCTTTTATACTCTCTATTCATATATTGGATCCAGAAAATTGTACATATCAGCTAATTTAATTCCTTTATTCTCAAAATCTGATGCTTTCCTATCACAAATTAAATATGATGATTATTCTTTAAGGCCCAAAAGGAAGGAATCTTGTAATCAAAATAGTCTCCAGCATTCTTGGGAATTCAACTCACACACCCTGAATGCGTCTTAAAGCATAACTAAAATGAATAAGAAACATAAAGTTTGCAATGGACAACTTCTAACATAGGGGAAAAAATAAAACAATAACAGAAACAAAAAAAACAAAAAAAAAATGTAGTAAGAAAGCAAATAGTAGGACTATGTACTACGGAACTTCATCTTCCCTATTTTGCAACTTTAGTAGAAATAGGCAAATAATAATTAAATTAGATATCTCTCTTATCCATAAAATATATAAATATAAACATGACATTCCTTGCCATGTCAGCATGTCAATGCATATGCCGCATAGGATCACATTACTGGCATGCATTAAGGTACTTCCAAATGTGGGTGATTTACCATGAATAATATGACATTTACATCAATGTAATCTATTCAAATGTGCTCATACTTTCAAAGTTTTCTTATACCCCAATTAATCATATAGAAACACATTTTTGCTATATCTCCTCTATCAGTTGAGAACTTGAGATGTTCACGCATAATGGGCCCTTTTCAAATCTCCTCTGGCCAAAACTCTACTCTATCTAGATTTCTCAATTATAGTTGATTTCTCACAAGGAAAGCTCTAAGAAAGAAAATGGATGGGAGAGGAGGGAGGGGGGAGGGACCCAGTTAGAATTGGCTTGGATCACTAAAATAGTGTTTTGCAACAGAAGTGTACCATGTTTCAGAACACGAGTACCAAAAGATAAGTCTCTAGAACTAAATATTTTCTAGAAACTACGGTTCTACTCAATAGAGAGATGACGTCAAGAAATAAGAATTAGATGATTCCCGAAAGCACAGAAGAAATGATTTTTTTTTCCTAAACAACAAAACGAAAATGAAGATGAGGCTACCTGATATGCAGCAACTGGCAAAGGGGAGCTATCACGTAAAAGCCTAATGATATCCAAGTAAGGCAGACCCGGTTTTACCTGCAACCCATTTAAAGTAAAATTCAGTATAACATTAGGTGCAACAACTAATTGCATGACCAAAATTCCAGGGCAAAAAAGAAAAAAAAGCAACACCAACCAGAAGGATATCAGCTCCTTCAGACTCATCTTCACGGGCCTCAACCAAAGCCTCTCTATAATTGGCTGGGTTCATCTGATAACTTTTGTATACAAAGCATATGAAAAAGTGAGCACTAGAAATAATAGAGTACGATCTCCTAAAATAAAACCAATACAAATAATTAAGTACTAAATTTGACAGGCCACCGTACGTTTTCTTGTCCCCAAATCGTGGATTTGAGTCTAGTGCTTCACGAAATGGACCATAAAATGAACTTGCATACCTGTATTCAACATAATTCAAACTCACATGTAAAATACAACACCTATCACAGGACTGCACTAAAGAAGTCAAAAATAAATAAGCTAACGTTGATGAATCAACAAGTTGTGTGTCGATTAAGAAAGTTGGTAAAGAGAACCTAGAAGAATAAGTATCCAGAAAAAATATAAAAAAAAACTCAAAACTGATAAAGTCTACATAGACAACTGATGCGAAAATGTGATAAAGATGTAAAGACAAAACAGTTATTGGCCATCTCGTGCAACGGAATAGCTCTTTTTTCTTTAAAGTGAGGAGATGGACCTAGTGCTATAATTTTTCTTTTTTTCTTTTTTGTTTTGGGGCCGCAGGGGGGAATGCATTTATAAGAGTGACATAGGACGTGGATACGACATGATACAGACATGCCAACACAGAGATTAACAAAACAATCAAGAACTGATACGCCAAGGACATGGCATAAAATGAATTTATATTTATATTTGACTATTTCTTCTTTTTCTTTTTTTTTTTTTTTTACGTTACAGATATATTTATTTTTTACTATCTCAAAATAGTAAGAAACCATCTTTCACATTCTACTTATTGGAAAAGAAGTGTGAACAAAAAGTCCTAATATCCATTTTAGAAAGCTCTATTCATAGACAAAGTGGAAGTTTTGAGCTCTATAACTCGTAAATTAGTAAGTGTAAAGGATAAGGGATCAATGGGGTATAAATCCACATTATTTTTATTTTGTCATTGGATTCAAAGTTATTCTTCAACCTTGCAATAAAGCATGTCTAGTTTTAAGAGAATTTAAAAAGATCATAGAACATGTCTGTACTAACACATCAACATGGACATGGCACCTTCTTCAAATTTTGTTTCTTAGATGATAGTTCTCTTATAATCTCTAAGTGGTCCTACCTAGATGTAAGATGGAGCAACAGTAATTTACTGAACAGAAGTAAACTACAGTTCCAAGTTCGAGGTGTATTACAAGCAGTAGAAAGGAAGAACGCATGCCGTCACCACTGTGAACAAGGTGGCAGTCTGTTAGTTGTAGCCAGCCTCAGACCTTAGTTGAACAACGCAGTCTCAGGCTATTCATCACTTGGTCAATAAAGATAGAACCATTAACCACAAAATCAGAGGTGTTTAGAAGATTCTGGTCTGAGATGGCCTTACAGGGGATAAACTTAAGACCAAGCATACCAAAGAGCTATCGTGGGATAATCAGAACAAGCAAAATATAGTCACCCCTTTGCTGTTATACAATAAAAGTAAGATAAATGCACTATGGTTAAACTTGCACTTTTTCTTTCCAAGAAATAAGGACGTTATCAAGAAAGGAAAAACTAAAAAATGTGAATAAGTTCCCAATTATTCCACTCAAATAAAACACTGTTTGCCAACAGCGTTAATTGGAAACGATTAATAAGAATGGAACTTCCCTGTTCAATCGAATAGGACATAAAGAAGACATAATTTCTTATAGGGTGAAGATAAAAACAATAAATATGTTTATCAATATCTTATGGAAGATATATCAGAGTTTCTTCATGTAACTATGCATGGGGATGAGCAAATAGGATAATTACTAGGAAGTTATATAAGCACTAGCACAACATAGAAGATGATGAGAATAACAATAGTCCAAATAAGCAAATTACTTTGCTGTATACGACATGATAGACACATGCTGAAAACCTTCAGCATCAAGGGCTGCTCGAATTGCTCCTACACGACCATCCATCATATCACTAGGACTAACAACGTCTGCTCCTGCCCGGGCCTACACATAGAAGTTAAAGAAAGCCATAAAATCATAAACTGAACAAGTCATAGCTTCCAGTTGATTCACTGAACATGTAAGGGAACTCCATAAGAAATGGTATGCCTTCCATGGGGGTTAGATTTACTCTATGTAACCCATTGAAAACACTGTTTTAATCCAGCCAGACTCCCTAGTTGGCATAGGATATAGATCTCCTTCACTCTGCCCGACAAGTAGAACTCTCCCCGTGTTGATATCCAACATTCGAAAACTTTTTTATGGGAATAATTCAAAGAAGGACAATTTACATCACCATAACATTTCTACAATTACCTGTGCAACCGCCTGTTTACACAACTGATACACCGTCTCATCATTCATGATAACTCCTACAGGGTATCAAAGATATTAAACTCAATCAGTGACAATATTCTGCAAATTTAAACGCGAGAAGTATATTACAGAACTGGAATTCTAAGTAAGTAGTCCTTCAGTTATAGGATGCTGAGCCAAAATATATTTAAAAGCAGAACCAGACCCACCAAATTGATTGGTTCAAGTCAGCTAACCAACCCTTGTAACTAAGATTGAGAAAAAAACTGAATATTATCTGGCCTACTCGGCAGATGTTAGCTAAATGTCACCCATAAAGGATTCAATGAAACTATAGGTGCAAACGTCACCTACGGCTACAAGAAAGGTGATAACATTTAGATTTGATGAAATAATAAGCTAAAGTGATTCAGTATATCTTTTTCAGAAACAGCATCACATGTATTAAGATCAAAGCCCTACATGACATTGGCAAAGATCAGTATGGTGGCAACTGACAAATAAGAACGAACCTACCTAGTAACAAATGCAATCATGAGAAAGCTATGGGGCAATACAAATTGAGGATAATGAAGAGAGAGTTACCCAATTAAAGCTACATTGGTAACGAGTGATTATTCAGTTGTGAAAGCACTACAATGATTAGAAATTCCCCCATCTCCGGTTCAGGTTTGGTAGTTTCGGGAGATGTAGGAAAGGAGACCAAATCTGCAGTGGATACTACGAATAAAAAACATGAAAAGTTTTCCTGCTAGGTATGATGCATCATCTATATTATCGTCTTTGGTATTGAAAATGCTGAGAAATGACAACTTTAAAACACAACCTTTTTTTTTTAACCCGGAGTTTTGAAAACTCATAAACAAGTTTGAGAAAAATCCCTGAAAAGAATCTGTTTCCAGGAAATTTCTTCAAAAACAGTTCACAGCTTTTTATGAGTTGATCAAGCTAAGAAATAATATCAAGAGCATATCTTCACCCTCATTTACGCCAACAAAAGGGAGCTTCTCCATGAAAGGTATTAAAGTTAGGGTACCACAGGCTAAACAACAAATTTTCTGGATTTATGAATTAAAACATGAAGAGATTAGCTAGCTGCAGCAGTGCCTTGGGCTTTGTTGACAGTTCTAGAAAAATCCATGACATTTTCAGAGAAAGTGAAATTGGAGTAATTTATGGCATAGAGAATGCAGCATCAATGAGGGGAAATTAAATGTTTGAAACAGTTCCTTTCAAGTGCTCTTCTAGGATGTGTTTCCAGACTTCCTATATAAGAGATCATCAAGTTTGGGGTTTATGTTAACATCATATTAGTTGCATTAAATACTATGGGAAAATAGTAATACAATTATTTCTCTCTCTCTCTCTCTCTCTCTCTCTCTCTCTCTCTCTCTCACTCTCTCACACACACACACACACACACAATAATAAAACAGCTCATGAGGATAATTGGAATAAGAAACCAGCTGTAATAAGGAATTATAGTTAAGTCCCTGAAGAATTGATAATAAGGAAATGTTGGAAATTCAAATTCAATGTCTAACCATCCCCTATTACAGATATTTCCTTCAATTCTTCAGAACTGATATTTTCTTTTTCTTTTTCATTTTTTTTTTTTTTTGTTTTTGGCTCTTTTGTCATATATATCTTTGTTTCAACATACTTTCCAAAATATTCTCACATCATTTTGCTTCCAGAATATGTTGAACCCAAAAACTAGCCTTGCACCTATGGCAAAGTTGTAGAAGTATTTCTCACCATCTTCTCTGACAATGCCATCATGCCCATCAGAGGAATATGGATCTAAAGCAACATCAGTGTAGATAACCTAACAATGACACATTAAAAGCATCAAAGTTGTTGCCAAATACCTCTAACCTTCTCAACTAAGGAAATCAATTGGGAAATATAAGAGCTTACAAGATCAGGGTACTTGTCTTTGAGCAGTCTTATCGCTCGAGGCACTAATCCATCTCCATTATATGCTTCATCTCCAGTGGGACACTGGAGGGGCATGGGCATAAACATGTTAAGTTACATCAATCTATAGGACCAAAGTGAAATTTAGATGGTAAATACAAACCTTTAAAGCATCAGGAATTTTTGGGAAGAGCACAACACTGTTAACACCAACATCTCGGGCCTTTGACACCTGCACTAGAAAAAGTTCTCTGGGAAATTATTCTGTGAAACACAATAGATTACCCGCACATAATGGAAGCAATAACCCAATGAGATGTTCATGCATCGAAAACTAAACCTTTTATATTCAAGACAACAAAATACCACATTTCTATGAACCAAATTATCCATTTTTTAAAAAACTTGTCTGACTGTTCAATGGACGTTAAGCATAGAGAGATGTACTAGATATAGTAGACAAACTAATACCTAGAACAGTTATCATCATTAAAGGCAACATGGATCCCCTATAAGCTATTTATAATCGAGATGATCAATCAAACATGGGCAATGCATGGAAATTCCAATGCTTGACAACCTACTAAAAATGTTTCTATTTCTCCACAAAAATGCAAATAAGTGTACGAGTTACCAAGAATATCAAGTTCAAGACTAACAAAAAATCTATACCCAGGAATAAAATAACCTTTAGGTTAGTTAGACTAAGCACCCCTGCACTTTCACCAAAATCTCACTTTGGTCCTTGTATGTTCAATGTAAGTCAACCCTTACAATTTTGGTCAAGCAGTAATCTCAACATTCTGTAAGGCTCTGTTTGTGCCAATAACAGAAATAGGTCATGTGACCATCATGTGTGTTTTTTGAGGGGCATAGAAGTATTTTTGCCCCACTTTCGACCAAACAAAAAATATAAATAATTAATACATCTAATAATTACAATGCCCAATCATTTGTGGCCACATGGCATATTAAAATTTTTCAAAATTTTAACCCATCTTATCTCTTTCTTCTCTCTGTAACAATACATATGGAGTGGGGTTGGAGAGGAGTGGCAGTGTATATTAAGATTTTTCAAAATTTCAACACCTCTTATCTCTTTCTTCTCTTTATAACAAGTCACATGGAGTCATGTTGGATGGAGGAGGATGATGGGGAGTGGTGGTGGGATGGGGGAAGGGGTTGGGGTGTAGCAGTGGGGTGGGGAAAGGATTAGAGAGTGGTGGTGGATGGGGGAGGTGGTTAGGGAGTGGCAGCGCGGGTGGGGGAGAGGGTTGGGTGTGACAGGTGGTTTGGGAAAGGGGTTGGGAGTGGAAGTATGCAGTCCCAAAATCCCCTTTGAGACTTCTGCTTGGTGGAGAGGGGTATGTGGTTTTGGGGGGGGGCGGATGGGTGGAGGAAAGGGTTGGAGAGTGACCATAAGATGGGAGAGGTGGATGTTGGGTGGCTATGGGGGTGAGGGAAGGGGCTAGAAGGTGGATGTAGGGGAGGGGAGAAGCCTGGGTGGGATAGGTGAGTGGGATAGGTCATTAGGGTTGGCAGGCAGGGTGGGGCTATGTTACATGGCCTCTAATATAGGTGACAGGTGTGAATATGTGTATTAAGTGTCGAATTTGTCTAATTATCATGGCTAAGGACACAGAGACATGACAAGACAAAATATTTATATTTCTTATTATATTTTTTTATTTTCTAAGTTAAAATAGTCTTTACACGGTATTATAGAGCATTTTATGCATAATTTGGGAGTTTCATGTATTTTTATAAGGTAAACTCGAATTACTAAAAAAATTGGTTAAGTAAATGTACTACAATACATGTTGAACATGCATTCATACCCGTACCCTTACACAAGTATCGTAGTTCAAGTGTTGAGCATCCAACATGAGTACTTTATACATTTTAAAACAGTCTACGCAACAAAGGGGTGCAATGCGGGAAGGGGTTGCAAGTGGCAATGGTTGGGGGTTGGCGGGTAGGTGGAGGAAGGAGTTGGAGAGTGGTTGAGGGTGGGGGAAGTGGATGGGGGTTTGTTGTGGGGTTCGGGGACAGGCCAGGGTGTGACATGCGGGTGGTTGGGGTGGCAGCACCACCATATTAGTGGCACATGGTCAATTTTCGTTTGTGTGAGAAATAGCAGGTAACAAAAGGATGATATTGCTGCTTGACCAAAAGTGTAACAGGTTGGTTGTTACATAGCAGGTGACCAAAGTGGGATTTTGGGATTTTTGTGAAAGTATAGGAGTGCTAAGTATAATTAACCCTAACCTTTACATATGCTTTTTGTAGCCTTTCAGTACAGTCGAAATCCACTAGTGTATGCGCATAAATATATATATAAGCTATGTTACCCGGACTCGGGTATATGGGTGCATGTCTAGAGGCCAGATTTGCGTATTTCTCCTATTACAAGACATGGAGACTCAACTAAAGAGTGTCCAAAAATTGGATATGGGTATGGGGAGTTGGCTAAGAAGTGTCCAAAAATTGTAGCATTGTGACATAAATTGTCATAATAAATTTACTTTTATGTGAGTTATTTATTTTTCTTATGAGATTTATATATGAATCTTTTTGTTATTATATTTTTACTTTTTACTTTTTAAAGGGAATTATAAGTTTAATGTATTCCATTCTTATAGGAGATTATGTTTTGTATAGTTGTTTTATGTAAGGCACTATCCATTTTTATGCACTTTATATATATGTGCATACGTGGATGTATGTTGCTGCAGACACCATCAAGAGTTGCTAGAATGATTTTCATTTTGTAGAATCATGTAGTAACTTTAGATTGGTTTCTAAGAGTGACATCATGGCTCATATTAGGTTAACAATGATGTCAGAAAGCTTTGATAGTCTCCTCTAGTGAAGACTATGCATATCTGCCAACATAAGGCAACGATGGCAAAAATCAATCTGCCGGCAGCCATTTTTGACTATTCAAACTGCTTGCTTCTTCTCTTCTAGTGGAGTTTGATGTCACGATGATGCAATCTTCCATTAGCTTTTGTTTTTCCTATGTGGGATGTAGTAGCTTTGGACCAATTTGGTGCAAATAGCTTAGAAAGAGTGCAGTGTCTGAGAGAAAAGAGCCACGTTGGACACGGATTTCACACCCACGCCCATGTCATGTCATGTCGTGTCGTGCCGACATGGGTACTCCCCTCCAAAGTGAAGAGTCCAGGTAACACAGTATATAAGAACACTGGGACAATTTGAAAAACTTTTATACATTGGAATAATATTCAAGTCATGGAATTTAATCAAACTACGCATCTAGAATATGAATGAAGACCAATTTAAGCAGCCTACTTCATGTACAAGTAACATGCAAGTACAGAATGGGAATTAACACTATATTGATGCCAATTCTATGATCGTGACAGGTAATGTTGAAGTGCTACAAGCTATGTTACATGAACTTATGCGAGTGTGTGTCTAAGTATCAAACTCATCTAATTCTCTTGTCCAAGGACACTAAGACATGGCTAAATTTCACATTCTTTTAAGTACTTCTTTTATTTTTTTTAAAGGTAAAATAATGTTTACAAACTCAAATAAAGCATTTTATGCATCAAATGAAACTTTTATGTATAGCTCTATAGTAAACTCAATTACTTATATATATGCTTGTTGACTGTATCAAACAAATATGTTATACTCTTATCCAAGTGTTGAGAGTCTGACAGAAGCATTTCACAAATTTAGTGAAGTCCATGTAACACAGACTACAAGGACATAACAAAGGCTCAAAAAATACATTGTTTGAGGCTATGAGAACAGACATAAAGGCACATCTTAAAAAGGTCATGGCCCTAGATAGGTGGCAAAGAAGGATACATAGCCAATCCTAAGCAATTGAGGTTTAAGGCCCTATTGAGTTAAGTTGGATATATTTGGAGCATCCAATTGAAATGTATTACTTGAAAATGGAAATGCTTTCATAAAATATATGAGTAAGTCTTCAAATCAGGTTATCTAAGATTAACGAAAGAATGGTGTTCTAGCAAAAAAAAGTTTTCAAGTGGGGCCCATATTATGGTGGATCAAGCATCATTATAACATGTAGTGCGGCATTTTGCATGATGCACAGGATCAACTGGGCTTACTGACCTCTTCCATAAGTCCGTGTTTCCAACCAAGCCTATAACAGCCAGGCATAGCCCCAATAGGCGTGTCCTCTTCACCTGCGATTCCAGTAAAATGAGACAAAAGTATCATGCAAACTGAGAATAATACACGGGTGTGTGTGTGTGTGTGTGTGTGTGTGTGAGTGAGTGTGAGAGAGAGAGAGAGAGAGAGAGAGAGAGAATGTTCACATGTTTGGGGGACGAGGAGGAGATAACACCAACCTTCATGAATGAAAAGGGGATATACAAAATTAGCAGGTGTTAAGCTTGTTTCTTGAAATGCTGCTCTCAGTGCCGGTGATTTCCTATTACGACGAGGGCGCCTATTAAGTGGCTGATACCAACCAACATGGGGCACAAGCATCCATAAGGGCACATAATTTGATACATTTAATACTAACCAGTATGGAAGAAACTAAAAAAGGGAAATTCCAAACAAAACCAAGATAAGGAAATGGCACAACAACCACAATTCATTACTAGTTTGGTACTGATTCGGCAAACGTTTTGCCATTGGCATAACTTTGGGCATTCACAAGGGTCTGTAACCTTAATGGCGATCAAAATTACATTTAGTTAAAAGAACAAATTCATCACATCAACTATATAAGACTGATATGCTCAACCGTCAAACACAAAGTTTGTTGCAACGTTTGTATAATACTCACAAGTGAAGGGACCACAGGGGTTCCAGCTGGTGCCGCCGGCTTAGGGGGCACCGGTGGCGCTTCGGGCACATTCCCTGCTACCACAGCAGCTTCACATTCAACATCACTCAATCCCATCTTTTTTATTGGTCCATCGCGCATTTCGCTCGCCCTCACAATAAACATTCGTCGACTACATGCTTTGTTTATGGGCCGAACACGTACAAAAGTCTGATTCAAGGACGGTTTCAAACCCACATAGTCTGCACAATCCAAACCGCTAATTGCTCCCACATTACAAGGCAAATTAACCACACTCGACGCCATACAACCTCAATACTCACTACAATGTCTGCATACAAATGAACCAAATTCTGTAAAGATTTACCTAAAATCAAGGTCAAATACTCCTATTACCACAACTTCATCACCAGAAGAACTCAATTTATCAAACTGAGTTCATCAAATGCAGCAGTTGTATATAACATAGTGAAGAAGAGAGCAACAGTCAAATCTTGAAATTGATTTGGGTTTTTCAAAAATTTGCCAAGATGTTTACAGGAAAGGCAGGTCAGAAGCTTACCTTGGATGCGAAATGCAAAGTTGACAGATAGAGAGAGGCCTTATCTGAAGAATTTTGGCGAGGGCCAATGGGAGGGGGGTGTAGGGGTATAGAGAGAGAGAGGTGTGGTTCCTGACAGGAAAGCTATCGGTCGTTTTTGGTCGTCATCTACCAAATCTGGTGGTGGATGGGGTGGTAGAAGATTATTTCAATTGTACTCTGTAGAATGTGAAATTCTATTCACTCGCCTTATTTGTTTGACAACTGTTCCACATGATAGCACCCTCTAAAAACCAAAGTGGTGAAATGAAAATTTGTGGAACACCACGAAATGTCATATAAAAAATCAGATTCAGCGAAGCTCTCAGATGTACTACTTTGCAAATGTATTAGTTATGCTTTTAGAATTTTGACTAGCATAGCATCAAGTAGCTAGTGTCTCCTCTATGCTCTTTAGCCTAATAATTATTTAATTTGTATAAAACGAAGAGATTATGCAGATATAAAAAGTAGTTAAAGTATATGTAAATTGGTCCGGACAACTTATTAGTAAAAAAAAACCTAGCATAGCACAATAATACAATTTTAAATGAGACTTTTTTTTTTTTGTTGACAAAAATAATGAATAGTAAAAAGTTTGTCCAATTTACATTTAACACATGCAAGAGTAATTATGTAATACTCACAACGAAATTGCTTCTTGTAACCCCTCACTACTAAGTTAGTAGTAAAGAAAATAATTAGATGTAGTATACCACACACATAATGCGTGTCATCCTTCTAGCAATTAAAAAGCGTGACTGAAACTCATTTTTTAAATATTTTCTGCAACATCTCATGACTAATCCATTCTCCATAAAAACATTGGCCTGAATCTTATTTTCAAGATTTTTCGATTTTCATTCTCCCAATAATTTACCATGTTTTTGTAATTTAACAATCCTTACCGAGTTTAAAAAATTCCATCAAAACTCTATTGTTATATATACTCTGGTGTGATATCGACTAAAGTTTGATACTCCCGGCACCAACTAACCCTCCTTCACCACTCTGCACATATTCTAAATTATTAATATGACATCGTAACTGCTTTCTTTAGTGTACTAAAACAGAAATGAGAATGATACCATATAATCATAATGCTTAAATATAGGCTAAACTTTGTTTTGAAGTTACTCATCACAAGGACACACGTGCGTATAGCAATTGAAGGTTGGTCAAGATATGTCACTTAACCACCATCTTGGCATCGTTATTTTTTATTTATTTATTTTTTATGACATGAGAGAATCTGTTGAAGACAGAGCTATTCATATTTTTTCCTAATGTGTAAATTTTCCTAGAGACCAGAATACACTCACGATTTGCCAGTTTGGAAAAAGACACAAATTGTGAAACACGCAAATATCATTAGATTGGCAAACATAGTAAAACAGTGTTATCTCAAAATTACATTATGCAATGCAAAGGATTCAAACTCAAATAACGTCATTATTACACAAGCAGTATACTACGACTTCAGGTGGGGTTCTTGGGGGACTTGGACCTACTGCAGCACCTGAGACCATGCTTTGTATTTTGTGTAGTTTCTAGATATCTGAAATGGGCTGAACACTAACTACAAATTCAGGCCCCATACAGAGTCCAGACCCAATGATGATTGTTTTGCATGGATAACAATAACTTATATGTTCATATATGCAAATCTTGTTTAATTTGATTAACTCTCTGATTAGAAAGAAGGATAGTTGCTGAAGCTGTTTTCATTGCCCGTACAGAAAACAAGTGCAAATATATGGCCAATTTTTCTATTAAAAAATGGGTGGACTGCATTTAAAAGAAGTCATAGAGCTTTGGGTTAAGTTTTAGTGTTGTTTAAAACACAGAATACCAGGAAGTCTTAGCCTAATGAACAACATCTAATATTTGGGTCAAATACATCCAAAATTTAAAGGTTGGCCCAACTAGATTAGGCCGATGTAGTGTCGCGTATAGAAAGAATACATTGTCAACAGTGTAAAAAAAAATAAGTAAGAAGTTAGCACCCTTTTTTTTTAGGTATTATTTCGGTTACAATTTTTTACCACACCGTAAAGTTGAGTATTAATAGTTAGTACTATTGTACTGTTAAATATCTGTCTGTCAACAGTATATTCAAATTGATGCAAAGAAGTAGGGTACGACTGATTTTTGTTCTATTAAATCCAGCGTGAACTACTTCTTTTTCTACATTAGATTTCTTTATTTTTGGGTGGGCGGAGCTTGTGCTAGGTTTTGCGGTTGCGATTGGGTAGTAGGTTTCTGAGGTTTTTGAGCGGGTTGGTTATCAATTATGGCATCTCAAGTGATCCTCGGAATTAGCTTGTTTAGCATATATAAAGACTAATAAAGTCATTTCTTACTACAGATTAAAGAGGTCATTTTCACATTCATCTTAGACATTCAAAACTTAGCCTAAGCCCTTTTTTTATAAAACGAGCTCTTCCACTAGGATGTCAGTAAAATGAATTGTGAGAGCCTGGAGTGTGGAACATATGGAAGTTGTAGTTGTTCAGAAGAGTCTTTTTAGGTTTACATAATATACATATTAAAGGTAATTCAATGTCAATGCTATTAACTGTGAAAAGGAGGATTTATCTCCTGTGGGACTTCTGATTAATTATATTAAAAGAAAATTAATGACATTTCAATCCAATAGAGTAACTCATGTGTATCGAAAGAGGAAAAAAGTGGCTCACCTACTGGCAAAAATGGCTTTGGGACTAGATCAAACAATAGGTTGGATGGAGGAGGTTTCACGCTCTTTAGTTGCTCCTATTGAAATGATGTAGTACGTCCTTCTTTGGTTTTGGTTTCCAGATATGTAACTAACCATCCAAAAAAGAAAAAAGAAAAGCATAGGGTATGTCGGCAAGAGACCCCAATGGTAAAATGGAGGCTATTATGGAGCGGACTCTTAGATTTGAATCCCATTACCGACCCCCTCCTAAAACAGAGAAAGGGTTGATTGTCCTAATGAAACCGGATCGGGCTGGTGCCAGGCCAACCCAGATCCAAATGTGGGATGAAATATGAACGCCTATGAGTTGATTAGATTTTGTTGGACCATACAAATAAATAGCAAGATTATCACATGGATTTTCATGCTGTTCTAGAAAACAAAAGGGAGAATTTTCATGCATGAAATCTTTGACAATCATGACAATCACGGGCAAGATGGTGAAAGCTCAAGCGACTAGAAAGATCAGAGTTTGAAAGCAAGTGGGTCCTTGATTGGGGGAAAAGAAAATGAGAGAAAATAAACACGATGGAAAACGTAAAATATCAAATCTCCTCAAACATGCATGTCAAACTTTCTTTCAAGCACATGGCAAAGCAAGTTGGATACTGAAATTGATTGTTTATGTTTTGGATACGAATTTTGAACAAATCCAGCACAGGAAACCTATGGGAGTTGATTGAGATGGTTGTCAGGTTTGAATCAAATTTGGAAGGAACTTCAAAGCCCACTTGTAACTTGCAATTATAATTCATGACCCACTTTGCACGGTTAAGGTCCTTCTGTTAAACTATGATATATATGCTTTAAATTATTGTCAATTATATATATATATATATATTTTTGGGCTTATGTTAAGCTTGTAGTTTGTCAATTACGACAATAAAACATAAAGACAAAAGCAAAAAAGAATAGTTCAATATATAAGACTGCCATTATTGCGGAATCCAAAGAAAGATAAAGATATATACAATCTTACATTTACATGTAGGGAAGCCGTTTTACATTTTGAACCCATAAACTCAAGTCAGAATGTAGCAAGCAGCATCAAAACTTGCCCTCCATTTGATAACCAATAAAATAGAAATAAAGACAAGAGATGCTAGTTATATATAAAGTCTCTCCCATTTTTTAACATTTCCAATACGCTAATTGCACGGCCCCATCATATTAATTAAGGACTTTGGTACCTCAATTAATGGATATATTATACTTTAGGAGTTACATATTTTCGTACATCAAAGAGCAAGTTTTCAAAAGCAGTCATGCAGTGTTCTCTCTTGCTAATCAAAGCCATCCAAATTTCTTTCCCATAATATTTCTTAATATTGTATTTAGATCAAAAATTTAGTGAGAGAAAAGAAAAAAAATAATATAAAATTACATCATATGTTTGGTTGTTAGAGAAAGTAAAAGACAAAAAATCAAAATAAGAATTTAGAATTTCTCGCTTTCATTTTTTTTCTTTTTCTTTTTCTTTTTCTTTTTCTTTACTTTTTCTTTGATAAATCTGGTTCTGAACATAGCATAAAGGACATCAGCTATTAATCATTCTCGAAAATCTTCAAGTAGAATCTTTGCTACCAAATACATCATCTAAGGTACAAAAACAACATTCAAATTTCAAAACCTTTGTTTTCATTTCATGTTTAGGGATTTAGTCCCTTTGCATGCTTCGTATTTCATTTGAGTTTTAATGACTGTGGACAGGAGAAAGAAAAGAAAACAAGGTCAACGGTATAAAAAGACCAAAACACTTAAATCTTGAGGTGGGGGAGGTAAACAAATTTCTCATCAATGGCTTGAATTTTAAGGGATGAGAGTGAAAATGCAAACTGGAAAAATCCGAACAAAAATCCATCCAAGACAAAAATTGTCCAATGGAATCATTTTTACCTATTTTATAAATCAATAAAAAAAGTTATCATTGAAAATATTTTATATTAATGAAAGCCCATGCTTTAGAACATAAATATTTCATTTGTGAGTACTACTATGCAAACCAGATTTTTTTATTATTATAGAATTTACGCACAGAATAATGTTATTATTTGTAGTTCTTTCATTTTAAATCAAAACACTTATCATTTTGGCTCGTAATTTAAAAATACAACTATTATATTATTTTCGTATAATTTTTTGTATAAAAATTCTATAAGAATGGAATTCTCCATCATTTAGAATTCCTAAGAATGATGGCCCATAAGATGGAGGGTGTTATTAGTACACTAATACTAATAATTGATACTTAAATATAAGTTTCATAAAAGGACATTTATTAAATACACAAAAGGTAAATATCATAAAAGAAAAAAGAACCAAAAAATAAGGTACTACCTTCCTACAGAATTCCTTTTTCTAAGATTGTGGGCAAGCTTTAGGAAATTTCTCAAAACAAAGGTATAAAAGGAAAACTTGGAGACAAAGACTTGTTAGTCATTCTTTTAGTCTTGGTGAGGCCCCGCTAGCTAGATCTCCTGAAATCTCATTTGATTTTTGGATGACTGATTAAGAAAAAGATTAGTCAAATTTGAGATTCCTTGTTTTTGGTGATATGGTCCCAGATTGCCCCAAAGTCAAATAACTAAACAAGAAATACTTGTCAATCTAAGAAACAGAAAAGGGCTAGCCAACGGTCAAGCTTTGCTTTTCTTTAAAAGTTGGATTACGTGAAGATCTTAATTTAAGTGGTTAAAAGGTCTTTTAAGTTTCATGAGGTGTTCGTAGTTTGTATGCACCTTGGTCGTGTTTGGTTGCTGGATTCGATAAAGAGGGATAATGTGTCCTTGTACAATTTGTCTAGGATATGATACGTCAGGACTATTTTAGTAATTTTACAATACAAATAGTTCTTATATACTCGAACTTAAAAATAACAATGGTGCGAATTTGGTACATACAGCTCTCCTCATTCCCCATTTATAAAAGAGTAGTCTCACCCCAATTTGTCCCAATATAAAATTATATTAGGGTAAGGCGAGGTGTAAAATTGCACCAAGTGGGATAAATTCCCGTCAAGTTTTTAAAGTGCTAAAAGTTTAATATTTTTTTAACATTAAAACAAATCTCACAAAGTCACACGTCATAAAATACCAACGACATTTATTGAGAAATTACCAATTGCATGTGACTTAATTTTATAAAAGTGTGGAATGCTTCATGTCTCATTATTTATATAATAAATATAGTGTTATAAAACTAAATGAATAAGCAAGTAAAATATTCAAACACAATATATAAGAAAACTAGTTCTTTTAGAACTATCAAATAATAATTAAATAGTTCTTCTGGAACTATGGGAATAAATCTTCTTGATTATCCAAGCATGTATTTCTTTCATAAGACAAAATATAAAAATAACAGAAATTTAAATAGTTTACCTACACTCTTTGCTTTTTCTTTTTTCTCTTTTTCTCTTCTTCTTTCTTTTCTTTTCTTTCTCTCTCTTCTCATTCTCTCTCTTCCTTTTCTTTCTCTCTCTCTCTCTTCCTTTTCTCTCTCTTCTCTCGCTTTCTCTCTTTCCTTTTCCGTTTATATAGGCAACCAATAGTGATAGGTTGCAAATCACGTGTCATCCACCATTCAACTCTTTCATAACACTTCCCCTTAATGACCGCCACAAGAAACCTCATAAAAACCGTAGCGAAAGAAAAATGGGTGCGCTAAAAACTACCTCATTAAAACCTTGCAAAGAAAAACCCTATGGGAAAAAAAAACTATTGGCGAAGGAAAAAGAGTACAGTCTGCGACTCCCCCTCATTCATACATCTAGTATGAAGTTGAAGTTTATAGCTTCAATTGTTCAGAGCTTTAAGACGACGCATGCCAATGTTGTGTACCAATTTATCAAATACTGCAGTTGGGAGTGCTTTCGTAAATAAGTCTGCCAAGTTGTCACTTGAATGTATCTGCTAGACATCAATATCACCGTTTTTCTAGAGTTTATGTGCACAAAAGAACTTTGACTATATATGTTTAGTTCTGTCACCTTTGATGTAACCTCTCTTGATTTGTGCAATACATACTGCATTATCTTCATATAATATCGTTGAAGTATCTTTGATCAAGGATAGTCTACAACTATCTTGAATATGTTGGATCATAAATTTCAACCAAATGCATTCTCAACTTGCTTCATGAATTACGAAGATATCAGAATGATTTGAAGAAGTGGCCGTTAATGTCTGCTTCACTGATCGCCAGGATATAACAGCGTCACCATAGGTAAACACATACCCAGTTTGAGATCGAGCTTTATATGGATTAGAAAGATAGTCAATGTCTGCATAGCCAATTACTTCAGGTTGTGGCTTTTTTTAATAGCATAAGCCCATATCAGTTGTCCCTCGTAGGTAACGCAGTATATGCTTAATTCCTTTCCAACGTCGTTGAGTTGGTGCAAAACTATATCTTACCCATAGGTTGACACAGAATGCTATATTAGGTCTTATAGTTATTGCAAGATACATAAGAGCACCTATTGCACTAAGATATAGTACTTCAGGACCAAGAAGTTCATCACCATCTTCTCGAAAATGGAAATGAGTTATCTTGCTGTACATCAAGTAATTCGACTTCCATTGGAGAATTTCATGAATGAGCTTTATCAATGTAACATTTTTCTGTATATGTCGATTGATGAATAAAAATACTCAATCTGCAAGATAAGACAATAATTTGTTCTCCCAAAGTATTTAAGTATCTTGAAGAGTACCAATAATATCCAACAGCATCCATATATATTGCAGTAATCATCAATTCATATTCTCATAAAAAGGTATGGATGATTGTACTGTTCACATATCCTTCTTTCAATATATTTTTATTGGGATAATTGTACCATCTGCGTCCAGATTGGTTTAACCCATACATATATCTTTGAAACTTGATAGAATATAATTCAAGGTATTTGCTTCAATTGCATATGTATATCATTACTTAATCCACCATATGAATAGACTGTGTTATACATTCATTAAATGCATATCCAGTCCTTTTGAGACTGACAAACTAATTAATAATATGAATGTAATTTCATCCTCATAGGATAGAATTTCTCATTATAGTAATACCAAGTCTCTGCGAGAAACCTTCTGGTATGAATCGTGCTTTACATCGCACTATTTTATTTTCTCATTGTGCAAATACCCATTTGTATCAAACCGGTTCCACATCTTCAAGTGGGTGGACTACTGGTCCAAATACTTTACAGCTTCTAGTATTTTGACCACAGGTCCAACATCTGTTGGTGTTTGGACTACATGTCTAATATTTTCTTCTTCTGGTATTTGAACTACAAATTCACATACTTTACATTATGCTAATGAGTTTCTTTTTATTTTGATCGATCTTATTATCGACATTTGTCGACTATCTGTGGTTTAGTCTCTGCATTACTTCTGGTAATTGCAAAAGTCACTTTAAATAGAAATATGTTGGCAACAATAATGTTATTTCTATTCCATCGTTCTCTTGTATTCTCATTATTATTCATTGAGATCTTATTATTTTTAGGTATCATTTCCTCTATAAGGGGTATCTCTTCAGGAGGTTTCTCTTCTGGAAATTCTTTTATAGGAGTTTTTTTAGAAAGTTTAGATGATGAAGATTACTCCTCTGGAGGTTCATTTTTGTCTTCAGGAAATTGCTCTTCAGGAGTTCCTTCTTCAAGAAGGTGCTCATTTTGTTATGCTTTCCTCTTTTTGAGAGTTTAATTTTTGCACCAACATACCTATCACGCTTTTCATGTGCTGTTATATAAACATATTATTCTACAGAGACATCAACATATTATACTACAGGGACATTAATATATGTTATAGCATTAGCAGCTGGTATCGATGTAATTTGATTATCGTCTTTGTGTCGGTGAATGCTCCAGGCAATTGATTTGCAATCATATATAAATAAATAATTTCTTTGTGAATTTCAAATTCACATCGACTTGTCCGAGAATCACGCTATGTCTTATTTCCCCCTAATGGTGAGAAAACTGACACAACATAAGGACTATCCGCAAAATATAAGAGTTAACAGTAAATAAAGATATAACCATTATATATATATGCATAAATGAGAGATATTTTAGCGGATGTCCATAAAAATTGTGAAGTATTGGACATATCATTGCTAATTCTAGATGACCAAGACGATCATGTTAAAATATAAAATTTTTTTGGGATCAAATCACTTCTAGTTTATCACTTCAGATGCTGTCACTGCAGGTAATCCATAAATGTTTTTGTTGTATCACTTCAGGTGATTTCACAGTATGAAAATCTTTTGGGTCGAAAAAAAACTTCTAATTTATCACTGCAGATAATCCCTAATATAATATAACCCAGAAGAAAAGCAGCAAGTTTCTCTATTATATGCTTCTAGCATGAAAAGAGAAGTGTAAAGAAATATATTTTTCATTACTTGTATTGCTATATTCTTTTTCATTATATATTCCTAATATAACAGAAATAAAATAAAAACATCTATAAGAGTTGAGCAAATTTCTTGTACTGCTAGTAGAATAGAACACATCATCAATATAGAGTTTTATTCCTCTTGACCACATTATGTTAGCTCTAATAAAGCATAACTCATCTAGAGCTTAGCTCGTCTAGAGCCTTCAATCAATTTGTAGTGCTTGATATTGTTTTAACATTAATTTTAGTTAATGTTAAGTTTATACCATATCAAAGAATTATGTGCGTTCTAATAATGTCTGCTAGACATATATCTTTCTCATTCATATTTGTAATAATTGACGCATTGGTATGATCCATGCCTTTAAATACAAAATTAATATAATGTTTCATTGCCAAAATTATTCTATCATAGCAATTTATTGAATATTTAATCATCGTACTACAGGTATGTAACCAATGAAACATCTTCGTACTTCTTGAGAGGTTGAGCTCACATTATTCCACTTCTAGTGACATTTACAACCTTCAGGTTATCTCCAAAAATTCAAAGATTATTACATTGTAATCACATCTATGACAATATTCATAACCATAAAATAAAAATACATTCACTTCAGGAAATGATATAAAATTGGTCCAATATATTGGCTAATCATAGCACTCGATTTAGTGAGCTATACTACGCTGGATCCATACCATTCACTTATCACTTCAGGGATTGATACATATTATAAATTTGTATTTTGTTCAAGAAGATGATATAACACTAATGAAGACATAGGAAGAAAATGAGGAACAAAATCAAAATAATGTGAACCTTATAAATAGTACCGTAAATAGTAATGTAAATAGTATGCATGAATAGTAACGTAACTATTTACCCTTATCTTCTATTATATTTACATAATGTGCCATTGGAATACAATTTCTAAATTAACCCCTTGATATTGCTATTTTTGGAGCACGTTCGAGGCATAAAATATAAATATATTTGTCTATCATATCTTCATCAGAAAACTTTCTTCTACATCATTTTCATTGTGGATGTATTTAAATAATAAAAATTGTACTCATTCTTTTATTTGGCAACACTGTACTACATTCTTGTTATTACAACTTCCGGTGCACTAAATCATTGTCTTGCAACTTCAGGTGTATTCAACCATAATCTTGCAACTCCAAGTGCATTTATCTGACAACTCCAGATGTATTAAATCATAACAAGCCTTGTGAAAAATTACAATCTTCTGACACTTGTATTTTTCAAACATTCAATGATGACATAATGGTAAATCAAATTAAGCAGCGTCCATAACAAATATAGTAAATAATAGCAGCAACATAAATTAAAGCAGTAGCAGGCGGCAAGCCGTCCTTATAAAGTAACAATAATTAAATAAACTGCGTGCATGTCTTAATAAATATTATATAAGAGTGCTTGCTTTCTTTCATTATATTTCTAAAATCATTACTTCTGGAATGATCTAAATATAAAATATTTAAAGCAACATACATAATAAAATCTGACAATCATCAGTTAATGGTCATGTTAAAACCTCTACCGAATACAGTAATGTTAGGTGGGTATTATAATAAATGGCAACTGACAGAACGGTGAAAAGTATTACCATACTATTGATTACATATTGTTTATGATATATTATTATGTAATTATTATTTATTACCGTTCATAAATAGTAGAATGAATAGTGGACTTCATCCGATTGATATATATATATATATTATATGACTATTTTTGTCTCAATTATAACTTTCAATCCAGACATCAAAATATAGTCAAGTCACATGTCTATGGAAAGTTATTGAAACAAGGATTCCAGATTTATAAATATCATAGGCAAAAAATGCAAAATTTGGAAGAAATGAAGCAACAAAGTTTCAAAATAAATACTATTCATCTCAATAGTTGAATTACTATTCATACTAATCATGTGAATGGAGTGAACAGTAAGAAATTCAAAATGAAGATAAATTATACAGAAAATGAAGAACGAACACAAAGTACGTAAAGCATCGTACTGATAACGTATTATAAAACTAAATAAACAAACAAGCAAAATATTCAGACACAATATATAAGAAAACTAGTTCTTCTAAAACTGTCAAATAATAATTAAATAGTTCTTCTGGAACTATGGGGATAAATTTTCTTGATCATTCAAGTATGTATTTCTTTCATAAGACAAAATATAAAAACAACAAAAATTTAAATAGTTTACCAACACTCTTTACTTTTTCTTTTTTCTCTTTTTTCTTCTTCTTTCTCTTCTTTTCTTTCTTTCTCTTCTCATTCTCTCTTCCTTTTCTTTCTCTCTTCTCTCTCTTTCTCTCTTTCCTCTTCTGTTTATATAAGTAACCAATAATGGCAGGCTGCAAATCACATGTTATCTACCATTCAACTCTGTCATAACATATAGCTCATAGTTGTTAAATTTTAAATGCATATTTTTTTAAAAGATTCTTCATTGGGGGGGGGCGGGGCGATGGTTTGGAGCAAATCTCAATCTTGTCCCATGCCTCATCCCCTCCCGCTCCTACACCCATTTAAAACATCTCATCCTATCTTATTAGGATTGAGTTCGTGAAAAATTCCCAACATTGCAAGGCATAGTACCATCCCTACTCAAAAATAAGGGACGACATAATGTGTGTGGGTTGGTAGGCTATCGAAAACACGTATAGTTATTAGATTTTGTGCCAACATTTATCCAAACATTCTTTAATGATATGTGGATAACTATAACCCTCCATTGGATACCATATACCCCATGGGGGAGGGGGGTGGAGTATGGTGTTCAATTTATCTATTGGAAATAGTACTTTTCCCCTTAAACTTGGGAAGGACTACTCGTCTTAAATCCGCCATGTAGCCATTCCTAATATAAAGACATTTACACCCACAAAACATAGAATTTACGGGGCCTTTGAATAATGCTCTAGTCTCACTCTTTTTATTCCACAAATAAGCAGGACCTTCTAGTATAGTTATATGGAACACAATGTTAATTTATACTTGAAAACAAGCTCCCTTCGGCAACAATGTCAAATGTGTTAGTATTAAGAAATAGCCTTGGAATTCTTCTTCTAGTAGTTGTTGCCTTGTTTGGCTTATTTTTTTTATTTTTTATTTTTAGTTTTTTTTTTGGGAGGAGTGGGGTTTAAATTGTAAAATAGCCTACGTATGCACATAAATCCCACTGAAGTTGAATGAAGGCAAGATTTGATCTTTGATACAACCACCTTGATGTTTTGAAGTTGGTAGGATTGTATCCACTCAAATGTTTTCCTTAAGGGTGACGATATGCTTGAGTTGAAGGCAAGATTTGATCTTTCATACAGCAACCTTTATTTTTTGGAGTTAGTAGGATTTTATCCACTCACATGTTTTTCTTAAGGCTGACACTATGTTAAGTTGATTAAGTTGAATGTGACATACAAAAAATAAAATCATTTTAAATGAGGTTGTTGGACCCTATAAACACCATGGTCCCCATCTATAACTATCAGGATGGCTCATTAGTCTGATCATGAGATTTTATGTTTAATCCCTCTTTGTAGCTAGTTATCATCTGTACATTGTATAAGTTTAAATAGTTTGTGAGGATGGTGGTCCTACACTAGTTCAAGAGAATAGTCGGTCAAAGATCTGGACACCCTGTAGTAAAAAAAAAAAAAAAAAAATTGAACCTATATAAATTCCTAAAAATCAGAGGCATATCTAAATTGTTGGGCTAATGGCTTACACATATATGGCATAATGAAATCAAAATAAGAGCCAAAATGAATTCAAATATTCTAAACAAGGTTCAAGTTTAACTTGGGGAGGGATTAATGCAGAGTGTATGGGAAAATTTTAAACACGCTAAGGCTTTGTTTGGTCCCCTTTTTTTTTCGACTTTTACCTTTAATTTTTTAAAAGGAAAAAGAATTAAGGTTTAGTGTTTTTAACTTCTACGAAATTTATTTTCTGAAAATTGTGATATGCTATTCAAATTATTGATAAGGGACCATAGTTACAAAATCCGGTTATATAATTAATAAATAATAAAAAATATCTAAATAAAAAAAAAGAATTAAAAAAATTGTCAGTGTCTCATATGATACAAAATTTCGTATGATAAACCAAACCAAGTATAAAAGATGAATACTTCTAAAAACAATATAAACATGAATAATTAAAAAAATATGCAAGAGGATTTTTTCATCGTAGTCACCATTGGTATTTTTATTTTTAAAATGAATGGCGAAAAATTTGACAAAGTATGAATACAGTGGCAGATGAATATCTATTTATTTCAGAATGAGAATTATAAAATACATGCTTTAAAATCAATTATGGCAGCCAATGTGTAATATGTGGACATCTAAGATTTTTAGTCAATACATATAAAGGAGGGATCCTTCTTACACAAACTATACGAGAGTAAGGGTTACTTAAATTGAAATTAAAATAACAACTCGGAGAATCTATCTAGTCAATTGAAGAAAAACAATGATAATTTTGAAATTAAAATTGACTGTTTTCCAAGTAATTCTCAATTCAACATGCTGCAATAAAGTATTGATAAGTAACCAAAATATATTTATATAGGCATATATATATATATATATATATATATATCTCGATATATCAAATTTTAATTTAAAAAAATATAGAAAAATAACTTTGCAATGGGAAAACAGCGCAAGGTAAGACGAAGAGTAATCTGAGTTATTTATCTCGTTCTTTTATTTGTTTTATCCTCCTCTTTCTTCCTCTTTCTTTTTTGTTTTTGTTTTAGTTTTTTTTATTTTTTGATTATATTTTTCATCACAAAACCACAAAAGACATGCTTCCAAAAAACATTTTAAATCATGATCTATTTGTGTCATTTTGACTTTTTTCTAAAAAACTGTTCGGTTCCCTGTATACCGTCTGGTTCATCTACGATTGGCTAAAGTAAAATTGAATATCGTCAATTAACATACAATTGGCTATTCTTGAACGAATATCTTAAGGATGGAGCTATATTCACAATTTAAATGGCTGCATTGTCAGCTTTCTACGCGAAGCATAATTATCAATATCATATCGTACCGATTATAAAACTGTATAAAAAAAGTTGAGTTTCGTATCGATTAAGGAATCGGCCAATACCGACAAATATCGGTTGATATCAATCGTATCGAATTGAATATCATCAATGAACATACGATTTAAATGGCCGCATTGACAATTTAAATGGCTGCATTGACAGCTCTCTATGTAGAGCATAGTAATCAATACCGTATCATACTGATAATAAAATGGTATAAAAAAGGTTGAGTTCTATACCGATTAAGGTACCAGTCAATACCGACAAATATCAGTCGATACTGGCTGTGTCAGGCAGTACCAGCTAATATCAAATTTAGGGCATGCCACTGGATTTTGTATAACTTAGTTTAAAATAATTTATTTCTTTTTGTATTGCCTAAGTAATATTTATTAAAATTTGTGTTAAACAGATACTAGACAATTAACATATCTTTAAATATTTTTAAATATGTACTAGGTTGGGTAACACGTTATATTATATTTTTTTTAAGTAAATTTATTTTTATAAATATACAATATTTATAACTATAAATCTGAAACAGTACCCTGTAATATACCGACATAGAGACGTACCGTATCAACAACAACAGTAGTTAACTAGCTGGTACAGTGTTAATAACTACAATTTAGAGTCTAACCAGGTAACGAAGAATATCAATACAGTCAAAACAGTTAAAAATATAGTACCTCCCCATCTTGAAGAGCTGGTTTTAGAGGGGAAGAGCCTAGACATACCTGAATTCCCTTGACAATCATTATAGATTAATTAGCTATTTTTAGGGTGTGTGGTTTGTGTAGTTAAGGTTGTTGCCAAATCCAAAATCTACCTGAACTGACCTTTGTTGGTTCTCAATTTGTGAATCCAAAATCAAACGGATTATATTAAGTGTTTCGCTTCAGTGTATAGGCAATATATTTTTTTACACAAGTGAGGACTAATGTATCAACAACAAAAAAATGGTTCACACTACAACAAATTTAAACACTTAAATTAAGCTGTAGAATCGGAACAATCCAGAATCGGAAAGTTCTGGCTGATTGGGGCTGGGCTCCCGGGTCTAATTGTGCTAAATAAAATTGGACTTATTCATTAAAAAAAATTACTGTTACTATAATGCAAAATAACAAAGACCTATTATAGATGATGATTATGTATAGAACTATCTAAGAAGACAAAACCATAGCCAATAAAATTAAGACATATTAGTTACTCATCCAATTTGTATAACCTTGTAAAAAGACTATATAGGGGTCGATTTGCAAATTACTTTGAGTTATCCAATCACTAATCTGAAATCCTAATTGATTTAATCATTTCTAGGATTTTTGTACCCAAAATCAAATCAAACTCGTACTAAAACAGAACTAACCCAACCCATAAAGACTAGATCGATATAATTCTTTTCTGCGTCTTTAGAATATGTTTAATACTTGAGGAGATAAAGAGAAAAAAAAAAAAAAAAGATTATTCTTCTCTTTTGTTTGATTTGTAGTGAGAAAAGTTAGTTTATTTTTAATTTTTTTTAAAAAATTAAATTAAAAGAAACATTCATTTTTTCTTGTATATTTTTTTATTTTTTTATTTTTTTCCTTTTATTTTCTTTCATGAGTATAAAACACACCATTAGCTTGGCCACCAACCCATTGCAATCACCTTGGAAAATTCTTCCCCAGGAATCAAACTTTCAAACGAAGAATGAGAAACATTCCCTCGGAGAGGCAGGCCCTGTCCACCTTGGAAAAGTCCTTCCCAAGCAATCAAACTTTCAAACAGAGAATGAGAAACATTGGAGAAAGATAGTATTCTGATCGGACGGTTCATGTGGTGAATTGACTTGGTACCCCCTGCTTGTCAGCCTCGTCGTGGCATGTCCCACACGTAGAGTAAGCAACACGTGGCCGACAATATCTGGGACCCAATACTCAACCGTGGGAAAAAATAATATATATATATATTTTAAAAGAGTCTGAAAAACCTTTTCCGTTTTCTGCTTTTAGACACCCTCGATGGGGACATATTCCAGAGACCCCCAGATTTATAGCAGAAGCACAGTGAAAGGCGAATAAAATTTGGGACCCACTGCAGATTTTATTTGAATGGACCCACAAAGATTTTCAAAATATTTGCCGTTGGGTCCCTGGTCCCCACACCAAAACCTTTTACTTATTTCATGTCTCTATCACTATAATTACAAAAGATTGATTCGCATATTTCCATGCTCTCTCACCTTATCTAATTCCTATTTGTGGTCCCCAATTTTTTCTTTTCGACCCTCAAAATTTTAATTATTATGCTGGGGGCCTTTGTTGATTTAATAAGTTTGTTTAGCCAAAACAAGCTCTGCCATTATAATTGTGAATCCAATTCTTTTTAATTGTCGAATTGACCACTCTTTTTATTACTGTTTTCACCTACCCACCATTGTGGATGCTTTAACTAACTGTCAATTTGTGCCACTTACTATTTTTTATAAATGTTTGGATGATTTTTTTTATTTTGACATTACTATTCTTTTGTTTTTTTTTAATAGTTACTTGAATTGGTAAAAGCATATGAAAAATGGAAAACTTTTCTTCTTTTTTCTTTTATGAATTTTTTACATTATGATTTTGACCCAAAATAATTTAGATACTTGATAAGTGAAGCATGTATTATAAAATTGCAAAAAACTTGAGGCCCACACTTTTTTTGACAATTTTATATTGTGTAATATTATTTATACATACTTTATAATATTATTGTTAAAATTTATGCACACATATTAGCATTTGCCATAACAATTCATATCATTGGGTTAAACCTTTCATGCTGCCTGTGACACTTATCCCTCCCCCAAAATTGGTTACACTGTATATATATTCATTGCCCCATTATTGTCCAGGTTGGCAATGAGTGGGATTTAGAACTGCAAATATTTCTTATAGTTGTGCTTGCATAAATACATTTAATTCTCTAAGTTTTCTAGAAAATTGAAAACGAAGTTACACCAAACACAGATGTTTTTACTATTCTTAATCAAATTTTGATTTATCATATTCTTGGAAGATATATACAGCAACAATTTTTATAAAAAAAAAAAAATTTGTTCTTACATAATTTTGATACAAAAAATCCTGTAAGAATATTGATGTGGTGGCATTATCTTTAGAATTATGAGTCAAAATAGTTGCTACAACAAATTGTCACATCATTATGTATAAAAATTTTGTTTATATAACATTACTCTTTCTATGATCATAAAGATAAAGGGAAATGGAATATGGTGTTTTGCCATTTCTTATATATATATAAAAAAAAAAAAAGGTCTAGAAAAACAATAGGTGACTATCTCTGATTATATTCTTCATAACAATGAGTACTTGGGAAGATACTTGAAGTATAGAAATCGTAAGATTGATATAATTACTTGAAGATAATTCTTTTCTTTTCTTTTCTTTTCTTTTCTTTTCTTTTCCTTTCAAGTAAGCTATCTAAAAGAAATGCCCATGCATGGAATGTCCTCTCCTACTTGGTTACGGTTGTATTTTTATATTTTTCTTTTATTTTTTGTGTTATTAGAGACAAAAAAAATAGAACATTTATTTTGCATGTTCTTCGAAACAAACAAAATGGGATTATCAAAAGTACCATTATGTTTACTTTTGTATGGACCAGTTTACACGTTCCTCAATGAGTCCTTTTCGCAATTTGGTCTAAAGCAGGCTATCTATGCCAGTATTAGAGAATTCACAAGTAATAAATTTTTTATTATCTGACCCCAAAAAAAAACACCTTTTTGTTTTTAAAACTTCAACATACTCTAAAAACATTTTTAAAAATAAGTTATGGAACTAAATTTAACAAATACGAGTTCTATAAATTTCAGAAAATAAAAATAGAAAGCAGGAATCAAAATGGTAACAAAATAGGGCCAGATCTAATATTCCAAACTCCTCCGCAGTCAAACATTCCTTTTCACATATGTCAAGTATGTAGTTTCACCCTCAAGTATCACATAATCCTCTTTCCATCCCTCCATGTTGATAGATGCGATATAAAAGCCACTAGCTTAGGACGATAAGATCACTTATACAAGCACCACACATCCCAATCCTCTTTTGTCATTCACTACCTTCCTGTGAGCCAAATCTTGGCCATGTCAACCTCTTAGAGAAAAATTAATATCATTCTCATTTAATACATGAAAATAATAGTATTTTTTTAATATTTAATGATCCTTTTCTTTTTATTTTGTTTTTGAAAATGCGAAAAATGAGAAATTTATAATTTTTCAATTTTTGATAATGCAAAAAAATAAAAATAAAAATAAAAATAAAAGTAAAAATAAAACAGAAACAGAACTGTGACCATATAATTTATCCTCAGAAAGTTGATTTTGAGACAAAGCCCCTCCACCAAGCCAGCTTTAGCATGCACGGCAAGTGTGACTAAAAGTATTAGCAAAAGAACCAAACAGTAAAAGGTCATGAGATCGAGAAGAGTATACTAATAAGTTGATCACTTTTCAAAGTCTTCTATCCGATCCCCAAAATCAACTCCAGATTATGTAGATAAAACGAGAACAAAGATATGTGGATTTTCCTTGGCAATCAACCCAAAATCCAAAACAAAGAAAAAAGAGGGAGGGGAGAGAGAGAGAGAGAGTCTTTTGGAGAGAAAGGAGGGGACCCCAGTGGCAGAGGTAAGGATGGCATCAGTGGTTGTACCAACACGGTGTCTAGTCTAAGAGAATCTAATGAGAGATCACGAAGGCAAAAAAAACACAAAAACATTTCCTGCAAGATAGATTGCTTCCCAACTACTCAATAAAAACCTACGGAAATAACACCCCACCTCCCAATCCCATTCTCACCACCAAGAACTCTCTCTCTCTCTCTCTCTCTCTCTCTCTCTCTCTCTCTCTCTCTGTCTACATAGATGTTCATATAACCTATATAAAGCATGTACTGATGATGCAGAGAGCAGGAAACTGATCATCAGCGAGTGCAAATCTGAAGGGATTTATCTTGAACAAATGGATTTGAAACCAGCTATTGGAGACACCCAACAACAACAACAACAACAACAACGACAACAACAACACCACCAAGAACAAAATTTTCATGTGTTAGCAGTAGATGACAGTCTTATTGACAGAAAGCTCCTGGAGAGGCTTCTCACAGTTTCTTCATACCAAGGTACGACATGTATTGCAATTGAGTCTACCTAAACACCTTGTCTTGCAATTTGAGGTCCATATATACATGTTTAACACAACTCTCTCTATCTCTCTCTCTCTCTCTCTGTTGTTGTAGTGACTTGTGTGGATTCTGGAAACAAAGCTTTGGAATACCTAGGTTTGCTTGATGACAAAGAAAATGTTCATTCCACAACAAGCTCTGATTCTTGTTTCTGCACATATTCTTCATCCCAGTCATCACAACAAGAGGTGAGAATTCTATTTTATAATTCATTTTTCAGTGTTTGTTTCATTTTCTTCTAGCTAGTTGTTTCCTGTGCCAAAAAAATAGGGGTAAGGTTTTGCTGCTGTTACTATTTGTACTGTTGGAGTTTTTTCACCACCCAATCTAATATTTTGTGAAGATATAAAAGTTTTAACTGATGGGTATCATTGTAAAGTTCATATATACAAAAATTAAATATTATTTAATAATTTTTGCTCTCTGATTTTGTACAAAAACATTTAACTGTTAGAATACTTTGAAAAATATTCAAGAATTGGTTTGAGGAATCAAACGGTTAATTACACACGGAATTAAAATTTTTAAAAGTAATACATCTAATAAAATTTTATATAATGATTGGCCCTGATTTTTTAAAATAAAATAGAAATAGCCTAAAATGAAGCAACAGCACATGACTTCATACTTCTCCAACTGCAGCAAAATCAAACCCAAAAAATAGGAATAATAATAATAATTTCCTGGAACATTTCGCTTTCTTTTCCCAATTTTTACCATAAGTACTTTTTTCTTTAAGCACCTGACTCCTCGTTAGGCTGGTGAAATCATTTTTTTTTTTTTTTTGTTTGGGATTCACACAAGGCCTCGCACATAAGATAATAAAATAAAAAAGAAAAACAAAAGACCCTCAAAGGAAAAATTCAGCTTCAAATTCTATCCATTGTGTGTTGTATTTATATGTATATATATACACATACATCTGCACGCAAACCCAAAAAAAAAAAAAAAAAGCTTCAAATTTCAAATGCCTATTTACTTGATTATGGTAAACTCCAAGCACAAGATGCTGATGATAATTTAGATATGATATTAATGTTACATTCATGAAATGGACCTACAGAGAGTATAGGCACATGCATTGGTAAATGAATTGGAGCACATGAATTAAGTCAAGCTTTTAAGGCTACCTCTCTGTAGGATTTATCAAACATGAGTATTCCACCCAATATCTTACGGTAGGCCCCCTTCTGAAGATGTCCATTTTATCACATGTTCAACTCCCAACAGGTCATAAAGAGGAGGAGTTCTAAGCTATAAAGAAATACAGCTCTAAATATTTTTGTAATTTGTTAAATGCAAAGAATGTAGGTGAATATATATACATTAATACAGATACACTGCCACAACTTACACAATGTATATATATGCTCAAAATTTTTATATCACTTAACTTTTTTAGTAATTTATTAACTATAGCAATTTATTTACTAGGGGTTTGAAGTGTTCATATCAGTATGTACCAATTACAGGTTGTCCCTTGTTTTTTTTCCTTCTCTTTAGTACTAAATGTTGTAAATTCTTATTTAAATCTGGTGCAGGGATCAAAAGTAAACTTAATCATCACAGATTATAGCATGCCGGGGATGAGCGGTTATGATTTACTAAGAAGAATCAAGGTCAGCCACCCCAACCAACACTTGGAATATATCTTTAGTGTATCTTTAGTTTAACTATGTTTTACAATTTTTTAACCATTGCTTATGTATTAGCATCTTAATTGTATATGTAGCTTGTGTACTTTGATTTCTTGACCTTAATTGAAAGAAACAAAATTGTTGGTTAGCATGATGTTGGGCTGTTGCTCATTCTATAATGATGTTACTCATTTCTATGTTTTTATAAAATTAAATACTAACTAAATATACGAAATAGATTTTTCTTAGAACACCAGAAATATATTTAGAAAATTGGTTTATAAGCCCATAAATTTCTACTGTTTTACTCAAAGCATCAATGTAATAAGCACATTATGTTAAAGGAAAACAAGTGTATTTAGGCACATTATCCATAGCTCTTTATCCATATTATACTCATTTTTCAGCTCAAACAACAACACCACAAACACTTCCAAAGTGCTAATGAAACTACATTTTCTACTTCATTTTTTCTTCTCATGGGGATACTTGAACCTGCAGGGGTCTTCTTGGAAAGATATACCAGTTGTGGTCATGTCATCAGAAAATGTACCTGCCAGAATCAATATGTAAGCTTCTTTTCTCTAAACTTGTCCTCATTTTTACAAACTTTGGTCCATCTCATTGTGTTTGTATATATATATATAGATATTGTCCCTATAATGTGTATATGCATGTTTGATTATCTTTGTAGGTGCTTGGAAGGAGGAGCCGAGGAGTTCCTACTAAAACCAGTTCAGTTGTCGGATTTAAGGAAGCTTCAGTGTCACCTTTTGAAGCCCCTTTGCCATTCATGCGAAAATCTCGAGATCAATTTGGTTGACAATGATCACAATAATAGCAATGACAACAACAACATTAACAAAAGGAGGGCAATGTCGCAAGAGTGCTCAGAAAGAAGGCCCAAAATGAAAGAATTAGCTGTGGTACAAGTATAATTGATATCTAACATTTTCAAGTTTTTTTTTTCGTATGTGATATGCATGCTTGGCTTACCATTTTTGTATTGACCTGATTACCACTAATCTTATCTTAGCAAAGATTCGTATGAGTAAGTTTCCATAGAACTTATACGAACATATTCAATGGTTTTTTTGTTTAAAAACAAAGTGACTAAGATGGTTCTTGATCTATTAACTTATTTCTATGTAAAATTGGAAGTTCCATAGAAGTTTTTGATCTCTAGAAAAAATTTCATTTTTGCCCTCTTTATTTTATGTATATTTAATTTTTAATCTCTTAGTTTTAACACTCCTTATTTTTGCCCTTTATCTCTCATTTATGCCCCACTCCCAATAAAAAATCTTTTCCTATGTTTTTCTAGTCTACCCTTTGCAAATGCCCACACGTTGGAAGAAAAATGTGGGAACGCATTTTTTTAGTCTAGAAGACTCGGGGAAACCAAATTTGAGCATTAACCTTTCTTACTTTCATGTAATTAAATTCTCAAATACTAGAGAAGCCTTTGGTGATTAATATTTGCTTCTTTTTTCGTAAACTTCTTTTCTCTTAAGGAAGTGCTTTAGTGTTCTATATATATAAATAAGTATAAACCTTTTTCCTTTTTTATGTTACCTTTTTTTTTTTTTGTTTAAAGGAGAGGGAGTTAATACTACAACTTGTGTTTGGTTTTGGTACCAAATTCCTCCTACAATTTACCAATATATAATTTGATTCCTTCCATAATTGGCTTTATATTTTCTAACTATTTTTGTATAATTCTTTAGTTTTACTTCAATTTTCTTTTCAAATAATTAAGGTGGCATTGCACCAGTCAAACACTACATGAGTATGCGTGTATATCGATCCATAGAGGCAGTGGAACTTATTAACAAATGCATGTAGGATCCATTCACTGATGTCTAAAAATGTGAAAATAGATTTCAAAAATTAGTTTATGTATAGCATTTCTCAAAAAGAAAAGGAAAATTTTTTAATTCTACACCCACAGTCTGCCCAAAATGGTCTAATTGGAGACAGCATGCAGCTCCAAATTAATGACCCTCCTCTTGGGTATAATTTTTTAATATTTAAAATACAATCTAGTGCATTAGTCCCCTAAAATGAACAAATATTTACATTGACCCTCCCTTCAACAAAATATTTTTCACCTTGACCCCCGGCCTCAACAGAAATTCTGGGTCCACCACGTGCTTAGTCGTCCGATATATGTTTTGGGCACATAACGCTGGGCATGTTAGACATGGCTGCATATGGTGCTTGTGGCATGCAAGGGTCTGTGGTGCTAATGCCATGATAGATACAAATCATAAAATGAAGTGGGGACAATAAGTAATTCAATGCATGAGAGAGGAGAGGAGAGGAGAGGAGAGTTGATATGTCAAACGCAGGAAGAGCTATGCGACTGATGGTTAGTTCCTGGCGGATGACAACAAAATTCAGCAAAAAAATTAAAAGAACAAAAAAAATTTTTTTAAAAAAAAAATTGACACATTCAGTATGTTTCCCCGCTAGCAAGAACAATGGCAAGTGATCAAGAGCAAATCAATTCTCAAAAATCAATTCTATGGTTCTAAAATAGCAAATGGTAGAACCCTAGAGCTGTACTCAAGTCCTTTTAATCCAGTGGCCCAAGTTTTTTACCCTTAAACCTCTGTAAAATGAGATTTCTCATGCCTACCATTAGACTAACTAGTGGTTGGCTGAGTAGAGGGTGTACCTTGGTTGGAGAGCAGCCTCCTAACATATAACTGAACTTACAAACATAATATTGTAACTTTTTGTCTCTTCAATGTATTGAAAAAGATTTGGTGATTGGCTGATTTGAATTGATGTGAAAAACCCATAAGCATAACTCTTATGTTTGTCCAAATTCAACTTCAGCTTATTATACCAAGAAAATTAATTCTATAAAAAAATAATGAAAAAACCTATATAGAGGTTGAGATTTTAGTGAGTAACAAAAATCCAAAAATTTGCAAGGTCCTTTTGTTGGGGCTCAAAGGATACACATCCATCTGGAGTCCTAAATTTCATCTATCAATCTTACTGATAACAACCAAGGGTTCACTAGATGTTCCACCAGCCATTAGGTCATAATCTGTTTTTGTATGATTTTCATTCCAGAAGACTGACTTCTTTTCATAATTTCTCCCTATTAGCAAAGGGATGTAACAGCGCCAAGCGTCACAATTTGAAAAATAAAAACAATCTCTTCACATGTAGAGATAATGCTGTGTATATCTGATCTTTTCCAACTATGTAGTAATAGAAGCCTCGTGCCTAGGTTACCTTTTACATAAGGGAGCTCTGGTGGTGAAACTTGCAACGGTGTTTCTTTTGTTTGTTATCTTTGATTTTTGGAGGAAGTGGAGTTTTTGCTGGAATATGTTGGAGTTGTGCACATGCAATTTATTTTGATTGCTTCACTAGTAATTTCTTATTGCATAAAATACCCTTTGTACCCTTGCACTTTACACCGAATCTCTCACGACTTGCACTTTTAATTTTAAAAGTTAATCTCTTGTATTTTTAATTTGTTATAATATCACCCTTCTATAAGCTTCCATTAGTACAATTGATAATTAAAAGTCATGTGCATCCTATGTGATTCTTTTTCGAGGGTAAAAATATATTCTCATATTATTTGGCACTCAAACACTTTCAACCCTCCTTCACTTGAGATGATTTGGAGGTACTTTGTAATAACCCTAATTTTGTTTTATATATAAAATGATTGTAAAAAGTTTGGAGAGAGTGGTGAGAAATTATTATAAAGAAGTTTGGAAACTAAATAATTGATGTAAAATAACATAGTTTGATAATACACTTTTGACTTTTAAAAAAGGTTATATGAGACACACGTCCTTTGATAGTCAATTAAACAAAAAAAAGTTTACAATGAGATGACATTAACAAAAATTAAAAGTACAAAGACTTAGTTATTACAATTAAAAATACAAGCTTTGAAGTATAATTAGATATAAAGTATAAGGATACAAAATATATTTTACCCTTTCTTATTTTATAATAGCTCAAATAGATATGAATATGTACGCACTGAAAAGTAGAGCTCCAATATACCGAGCCGTCGGAGTGAAAAGAAGCATTTAATTAATAAAATCAACATGAAAACAAGACCACATATTAAAAAAAAAAAAAAAACCAGCAAAGTAGCTCCCCAGCACGGACACCATGCACATTTAAGAGCCTTCACCTAAATATCCCTAATCCTACTAACCAGATGGACAAACCATGTTTCAATCCTCGAATTCAAGTTTTTATTAACATTTTGCCTAAATTTTTTTATAATTAAAGAAATCAACACTATGATTATTATTGTATTTCTTTTATTTATTTTAAATACTTTATATTTTGATGCTTCACAAGATATTGAGGCATAAAAAATTAAAAATTATTTAAATAAATGTCTATATATTTATATTTAAGTAGATTAATATGCACATGCATGCACGCTCTGAATTTGAAAATGCTCCCACTCACAAGATACTCTACAATGATGCTCACTCTTACTACTACTCATGCTCCCACTTTGAGAATCAGCTACTTTCAGTTACTTAGGTATGCGTCGGGATCCAAAGGAGGGGGGAGTTATTAAGAACCTTTTACAAGACATCTTTTAAAGAGCCATATAGTAACTTAAATATACTGCCTCAAAACATGCTTAAATAACTTATAGGAAGAGTTCCTATAACCACAAAAACTGTTACATCGTGAACTATGCTATTATCCCCAAAACGGAAAATTACGTCTACACAAAGTTGAAAGGACTCGGATTTTATTCATGCACTGCTTCCCCGCAAGATAGTTTTAAGTATGGTTGCCGCCAAACATATATATCCAACTGCCCTCATGTCTGCACCATCAGATAGGAAAGCTCTTCCTGCAAATTGAGGAAAATCAATAAAATTTCAAAGTTGGTAAATGCCAATATTAATGTTGATCAACAAGAACATCTTGTCCCAGGAAAAGTTCATCATATGGCAGAAGAAATATTTTCCTCAAAAAACAACATAATGCGCCAATGGTTTCAAACACCAACAACTTAATACAACATGTACTCTTGACTTACAACAGCAAGAAGTGGTAGAAAGAATTGCCACCAAATGTGATTAACAATGAACAAGCACTCAAGTAGAATTCCAATTGACCACAGAATGAAAAGTTAACTCTACATGACCTTGATAAAAAATAAAACTAAAACAAAATCAACTGGAATAAAAAATAAAAAAAAAAATACTGTGGAAAACAATATTTCCCAACTGTAGAAGGGCCCAACAGCAATTACAAAAAAACAAAAAAATTCCCAAGACCGCAAATTGAGAATCACTCACAACTTTAGATGCACCAGGCTAATGCACTGTAACCTGCATCCACAGGTACAAGAACAGCAGATAGTTTTCAAGTGCCTGTCTGTTTAATGTACTTAGTTCCACCAAAAGATGTGCAAAGTTCCTCATGAGAAAAATATCCGCCTTAAAAGTTGCTTTAGTTAGTAGATGTGCACCATCTATATTGGTACATATTAAAAGGCTACTAAACTTTTAAATTTAAGGTGTTTGAGTTGAAGAACTACTTGAGTTTCTATTTCACAAGTATTAATCTAAATGATCCAAGAAGGAAATCTGCTCACATGTGCCAAGGCTGCCTGCGTGTGTGCACTTTATTCTAAAGAATCCAAGAAGGAAATGAGGGCACATATGGAAAAGTCCGTCTGCATGTGCATGTGCAAGTGCGAACTTCCCATGGAAGAGAAATATTTTTGTCTTTGTACCATTGAGGTGCACCACCAAGATTGGAGCTACACTCTGGTTCCCCTATTTCCTCTCCTTTCTGTCTGATACCTAACAGTCATTACAGTATAAGAGTAAAATAACAATTGCTAAAGAAATGCAATCAATCTCCACCTTAATTGATCTTACAGACACCAATATTCTTAATGGTTATATTTGTGTTCCCAAGATATCCTACAAACACCAGTATTCTTAATTGAGTAATATTAATTCTAATATCAGAATGAATCTTTTGCACAACTAACAAATTTTTGTGGTGTAGTCATTCAACTAGGCTGGCAAAGATTACACCAAAAAAAGGGCAAATGAAAATATATTCAAATAACATCAGACTAGAATCCGACACCACTGCCTTAATTGACAAGGACAATTGTAATGTAGAAACAATTACCTTTTACAGCTCATCCTTTACAGAATCTTGCTGGGCAGTATTATCCCGATTCTTCTGAATAAAGTCAATTATATCTTCTTTGCTACGATCCCCATCATACTGCGATAGATTTCCACTTGCTGACCTGAAGTACAATGTTGGATAACCTTTCACTTCGAAAATATCACTTGGGATATCATTTGCAGTGGCATCCTACAATATGCAAAACAGTGAAAGCGATTCAGGAATAAATTTGAAACAATCAAATAAAAAGACGGATACATACGAAAAGTGCATATCAAGCAAACGGTAGATTAATGGATGAGAATTCACAAAGGATCGAAATAAATGAGCCAAAATATTGGGCTCATATTTGATTATTTTTGCCTTGTATTCAAATTGAAAAGTAATGTCTATTAATTTTTGTTTGTAAAAGGAAAAGAAGTTTATTCTTCATATTTTGAAGCTATAGATGAACAGTACATGATCCGGCAGCCTAGAAATGACAAAAAAAAAAAAATTACTGTGATTTTCAAAGCAGATAGAACATTGAAGGTACTTAGAATATAGAACATAATTCAGATGCACATTATTTGCAGAAAATAACCAACAAAGCAACATATCCCTGCAAGAAGTTAAATTTTAAGCTACTTTGGGTTATAAATCTTACAATCTTTGCAATGACAATATCGGCATCACTTTGTAATGAAATAGCAACATCATCCAAAATTGGAGCTAACATTTTGCAGTGACCACACCAGGGAGCATAAAATTCCAACAGAACTGAGGAACAGAACATGGCCAGATATCAGTAGGAATAAAATGACAAGCATTATTAATCTTCATGGTGTTGTTACTCATGGCACATTAGAGAAAAAAAGAAGCAAGGATTACCAGCCTGTTTGGAACTTGGGTAAGGGAAGGGGAGGGGAAATAATTATTTTCTTTCCTTTCCCTGTTTGATTCTTCTTGTTCTTTTTATTCACTAAAACATACAGGATATTACGATAACACACTTCTGGGAAGAGGTATGAACATAACCTAGAATAGGTCAATCCAGAAATACTGCAATTCTAATTAAAACAAGGACTATGAAAAAATTAAAAAGAAAAAAAAGAAAAAACACCAATCCCAAGTTACTAATATGGAAGAGAACAAATAATGTTGAACAAAATGTTGTTAGTACACACCATTTTTTCCAGAGTTGAAAAACATGTCTGGTAGGCTGTCGGCAACAACCACCTTAACAGGTTCATCGTTAACTTTAGGTATGGGTTCAGACTTTTTGTATGGAAGCACATTGCCATCCTGCAGTTAGGTATTATAGTTAGTTCCTGATGGAAAGCCACATTAAAACTAATCAATCTGTCATTTTTGTGAGAGGATCTTTTATTGGCAGCAAAAATGAAAGGTAAGAAAAATAGATTACTCAAGAAGATCATTCCTCATGAACAAATCATTAATTACTCAAAGAAGCAAGCACTACCTTGTATTCCTTCACCCATGATGAAATTTGATCAGGCTCCAGATTCGGTTTAAGATATTTCTGTCCATCATTGGTCTGTATTATGATAAGAGGCACTTGGTCGTTGTTGAGCCCAAAATACTAGTCATTCAAACCAATGGCGATGATCAAATGTCAGTGAGATATATTAAGTAGATATACAATCTAGAGACCAAGAGATACTGACCTGGAAGGCACCTTGACTAGCCTCAACATCACCCATCAGAAAACCTATTTCCCTTCCTTTGTATTGCTCAGCAACATCACGATATTTCGTTTTAAAAGCATCAGCAAGCTCACTGCTGAAATTCAGAAACATCATAGCCTAGCCATTCCAAAAATCTTCATTACAAGAGAGTTCTAGAAATTTCAGAGGAAAAACAAACAGAAATATAGTGATATACTTTCTTCTAAAGGTTATCAGAGAAGACAAAGTTCAAAGAACAGAGTATAACCCTCACAATGTTGAGCAATGTGAAGTCATTTCAAGATGGTGCAATCAAACGTTAAATTAGACAAGATGCCAAAACCGGTAATTTATAATGAAATAACAAAACCAGTTATCAACAGAACCATGGAACTTCCAAATAATAGGCAAAGTCCTACCTAAACCTGAATTTGAAAGTAAGCTACAAAGAAAAACAATACAAATAAGCATTTTTTTTTAAAAGGAAGGAAAAGGCCAATACAGAAAAGGGGAAAGCTTTATGACCGATATCCACAAAAAAAAAAAAAAAAAAGAAGAGATATTAAACTTGGTAAAAAAAAATAGCCTCAAAACTAAAAATTCAATGTCTGGTAGCATATCTCAAAGATTTTCCTTCTTAAAAACCAAGTGAACAAATAAACAGTAGAAGTCTACCCACTAAACAGAATCAAATTGCGGTACACATGTTGTCCAAGGAATCAATCCTTTCGATTTCTTTCAGATGGCAAAGCACAAGTTGAAACAAAATTCAAAACTTGAAAGAGAATATATATTACTTATTGAATTCAGTTTTTACAACAACCTACACACTGAAGCAGTGGAAATGGCAGGGTTTCTAAGTTCTCATCATGTAGAAGATAATGACATATAGACGAAGACTAAATAAATATGATTCCATTATTTACCTTGGCATTGGGACTGTTGAAGAATTTAATAACAAAAGGGTGATTGTTGGGGTCATTATTAAAGAGAGTCACTATTGGAAAACTAGCTTCTTCAACAAACTTCTCTAAAGCATCCACATTAAAATCCTGCAAGCATAGGCATCATTAGAATAAAGTGAATCCCACCATAAAAAAAAAAAAAAAAAGTTGTTCAGAAAGAGGGAAAAAGAGGGGAGAATTCATATTAGAAACCAATACAAATTATACCATGCATAATTTTAAAAATGTTCTGATACCTGGACATCAACAACGAGTTCATCAAATGGCTTGAACAACCTAACTGTAGGCCCAGTCACTGATGATTCTCCATGTGGCAGGAGTTTTGCATCCAAAGTGTGAACAAACTCATAGTCAGACCGCAATTTCTCAGCTAGAGCTGTGAAATTCTCATACTTCTCTCCAGAGAATTCTGGGAACACCCCAACCTACAAGAATGAAGTATATATTTTTACCCAAAATCTTGGAAGGGCATGGATAGGAACCGAAAACAAGAAAGCATAAAGCACTTACAATTACAATCTTATTGCCATCAATAAGAGCACTAGCATCTTCCACCGATTTTATTTCACGAGACGCAGGGCCACTTTGCTTCATCATATAAGCAACAATACCTTCAGCATCCCGAGGTCCTTTGTAATCTTGAATATTCTTCCCTCCATTTCTCAAGATCTTAATTGTGGGGAAACCCCCAATCTCAAATTCACTAGCAAGCCCTTTATTCTTTTCTTCATTGGCGTCAACTTTGGCTAGAATGACTGGAGGATCATGACTACTCAATACCGATGCAGCTTTCTCATACTGCAAATCAACACAGATATATATATATATATGTACATTGTCAGCTAACCAAGCATATCCTCTAAAATACAACCCAAACCTTGATAAAAATACTATATAAATCTCTGACATGGGATACTTTCATTACCTCTGGAGCAAGCTTTTTGCAATGGCCACACCTGTTAAATAACACAAAATGTAAGCATTACACAAACAGCATAAATAGTGTCAACAAAATCACTTTCCATTATATTCAATAAGAACTTCAGTAACCACTGTCATGATACCCATGAAACACAGACATTTTAACAACAACAAGAGAAGTCCACGAGGCTGGCTTGCCAGTATGTTAGGTTTACTCCTATATCTTGATATAAAGCTCAAGTGGCTGGCTTGCACATATAAACGAATGGAAACTACATGGGTACTCAGTACTAAAGTGCATTCCATAGTATCATGTATTTACTATGTGGAAGGAGAAGGTTGCAAGGATGCTTGTATCTTGCAAATGCTTGTATCTTGCAAACTTGGTGTATTGACACTGCACTATTTATGATCTCTAACCTAGAGCAAGGATCCGAATTTCATTTTGGTGTGTTGTTTCGCTTAGCATGAAAACAGAACCATAATAATTTGACAAAAATTTAGCTGATTTGACTATTCAGAATTGGATCATTATCAGTAAGCGGAGCCAAACCTAAAAATTTGACAGCATATCCACTAAATAATGAACACAAGATCTCCAGTCAAGAATGACCAAAACTATATGATACTCATCTGAAAACCAAGAAAAATTAATCATATTCTTGTTAAATTGTTTTCATTTTTAATGAAAATATTCTCACGTTAAAGGCCTCAAAGTACCACAGAAGGAAAAAATAACGTAGGGAAAAGCAATTGAATCCTAAGTGTATTCTTTTAGGCTATGTTTGGATCTTGGATTCGTGGAGGGAAAGAAAAAAGAAAGTAAAAAGATAGAAAAAGCAAAATTTATGTATAGGTATCTGTAAAAAAAAAAAAATAATAAATCAATTTTTTATTTGGTTACCGGTAAAAAAATGAGTATACTTAAGAAATTTCAACATGCAAACAGAGCATTAGATTATCTTGCACTAGAAAAGTCATACAAGTATCAAAGGAAGGAAAACAAACAATGTCATGAAAAGTATGATTTAACAAAGGAATAGGGCATTAGATAGGGCTGATTGGAAAAACTACCATCAAAGTATTTGATGTGAACTCTCTAAATTACCAATTTTTGTAATCTCAAAATTGATATTCTCATCCCCAATCACCGCAGAAACTGAACCAACACAACTCATCAACACCCATCACATTCATGTTCCAGATTTGGATCTAATTACTAATTACCCCTTCACAAGTCAGCTTCGTAGAAGTCCATAAATATCCAAAAGAACAAACCCCAAGGCCGAATTCACATTTGAATTAGTGCAGTATCATAAATAGCAAGTACATACACATTTTGAACAGATAAGCACGACGAAGATTCGATGAAAACCACCGTAGAGTGAAACTACAGAACAGAGAACTAAATCGAACTGATTTGAATTACCATGGAGCGTAGAACTCGACGACGATCAAGTTGTGCTGGCCAACAGTTTCAGAGAAATTGGAGTGATCTAGAGTGAGAACGAACTCCTTCGATTGCGCCTCTTCGCTTTCAGAGGCAAATGACGAAGCGATGAGAGAGAAAACGAAGACGAAAGAGCAGATCCAAATCCTTGACGCCATTGCTGGAAAGCTCTCTCTGTGAAACTCTCTTCCCTATGGGCTTATAAATTATCAGGACCAAGGAGAGAGGAGAGAGAGAGAGTACCATACTTTCACTGAGACGGAGAACTAGACATAAATGGAAATGCGTCACGAGCGACAGGCTAAATCGAATATGTAACTCTCGAGTAGGAGCAAAAATCTATACTCGCGCTATGTAAGGATAACTATCCACGTGGAATAATATTATTCGATATGTATCATCACGGGGCAAATACTTTTGCCACGTTTTGTTATAGAGGCGCGAGTGTATATGACTATTCTACTGCACGGAAGTTTAGACTACTCGATGATAACGTATTAAGAGAATATTACCAAAAAAATCAAAAAGAAAAATGAAAAAACCTATACCGTTGGACTAAAATTAAATATTGAATGCTCTAATTTAAAATGACAAAAATAGCCTTTTAATTCAAGAAATGCTAATCTAACCAAACCAAAAAAAAAGTCACATGTTAAAGTATGCATAAAGATATAGAAGTCTTTTTAAAAAAAACTTTTTATGTTTGGTGAACATTTCATAGCCCATGACTTTTCATGTTAAAATATGATTTAACAAAGGAATAGGGCATTAAAGGGAAAACATTTCACAAAAGTAATTGGCTCCCAAAGCTCGTTTGAAAGAAGCTATGTGGGGTGGCTTCCACATCAGCTCTAAAATCGACCTGCGAGAAAGCGTACATTCATTTAAGTGAAGTATTTTACTTTCCAATAATATCCTTAACTTTTGTAACAAACTATCCATAATACCCTCATATCTCATCAGATTTACAAATCTTAACTTGTATGTTCAAAAAGAAACAAATTGTGTTATGGTTCTTTGCAAACATTGGTGCTGCCATCATTCGGCAAGTAGCAAGGTTCTGCAAGCCCAAGGCACAACTATTTCATTTTCAAAAGGATGATAGTGATAAAGCATTCAGTTGTTATTCAAAAGGTATTGAGCACAAACGCTCATTTGGATGGCGGAGTCGCCGCCCACCATTTCAAGGTGTAGACTTATGACACACAAAACGCAAAGACCCTCATTTACTATGACAAAATCCTAATATGCTTCCAAAATTCTTGTCAGTTCATCCACAATTTTGGTTCACCAGATTGGTCGACCAAATGAAAAAGTGAATCAGCCAGCAACACCTCATGGTCAAGAAAATGACAAAGTGAATCAGTTGTACTAGTGACGCCCCGTGTCAACCAAATAAAAGAAGCAAAGAAATGAATCAACGATACCAACTCTTAGCATTTATGCATCATTCACTTCATACATAAAAAAACAAAAAAAAAAAAAATTGTACCAAAAAAAAAAGAGAAGAAAACAATATAAATAATAGTCTTTATATTGTATTAAGAGCATATTTTGTTAATTGTAGAATAACTAATATACTTTCATGAGTCAAATTTGCATTGGTTTCAATTTCTTCGATTATTTTTTACTAAATTTTATACAAAAGACATATCGAGATGAATAATAATATTAATGGATAATATTGTCAATTGAAAGCTATTTGATACTTCTGAAATGTTGCCACCAAACATAGATTTATATGCCAAAAATACTTCTTGATTTTAAAGGACTTTTGAAATAAATATTAACCAAACATTTGTCTTTTTTTTTAGAGTCCTTCTTTAAAGTCCTCCCTACGAAGTCCTTTTTGACGAAGGACTTTTAGCTATAGAAAGCTACGCTAAACAAACCCTTATAATTGTTTCTCTGTGTTTCTCCTTCTTCATGCTCTATGCAACGCTTCTCTAATTACCACTGCATATGGTTTGTTAGACCTTGGGTACTCGAGGCCGTCTTTTACGTGGAACAATAGGTGTAAGGGAGGGGCATTTATTTGTGAGCGTCTAGATCATGCGCTCTCGAATGATGACTAGGTTCAACACTTTTGCTCTTCTACTATTCATCATATTTTTGCAGTTGGGTCTGATCACATTTCTCTTATTGTGGATACTACGCCCCAAGTTTCTAAACCAAGGCCTCAATTTCGTTTTGATAATTTCTGGTCATCTTTTCCTTCTTTTGACAGTTTAGTTGCTTCTATTTGGACTAACCCTGTGATAGGTCCTAGTGATTCTCAGTTCTCTATCAAGGCTAATAACTTAGCTGCTTTTTCATTTCTATAGAAAAAAATAATTTACATCTCTTTTAGGAAGTTGAAATATCAGCTCATCTGTCAACTGGAGAATGCACAATCTATGATGGGCCATAGACCCTCAACTCATAATATCAATTTAGTTGATGATATCTTCCCTCAATACTCTCGGATTTCGGCCCAAGAAGAAGTATACTGGGCCCAATGAGCTAAATCACATTGGTTACAAGTAGAGGATCTCAATGCTAGTTTCTTCCACTCTTTTGCATTTTCGAGAAAGAGACGTAATGCTATTCATATGCTTAATTGCTTAAGGAGGATGGCGGTAATTGGGTATCTAATCATTCTAATCTTTGTTCTCTAGTTTATACCCATTTTGCTCAACTGTTTGCTTCTTCCAATTCTGTTCCTCCGGGCCTTGCTTTAGATCCGCTCATCCCCACTATTTCTGATCCGGACTCCCAATCCCTTCTCTTTCCCATCTCTAAATTGGAGGTTGTCTTGTTTAAATAAAATGGGTTCTCTCAAATCCCCTGGTCCAGATGGTTTAAATGCTTTATTTTTAAAAAAATTACTAGCCTATTATTAGATCTTCGATAATGAAAGTCATTTCTAGTTTTTTTGATACTAGTCACTTGGATCCCTCCTTAAATGAAACCTTAATAGTTCTTATCCGGAAATATGATAATCCTTCTACCCTTTCCCACTTTTGACGTATAAGTCTTTGTAATGTCATTTATACACTTATAGCTTCTGTCATGGTGGCTCGTATGAGGCCCTTTATATCCACTATTATCTCTCCTTTACAAAAGCCTTTGTTCCCAATCATCATATTACAAATAATATTCTTATGACCCATAAACTGTAGCACTCCATGAAATTTATAAAAGGTCAAGTTGGTTATGCTTCTCTCAAAATTGATCTTTAAAAAACTTATGACAAAATAGAACGACTTTTTCGCAAGCATCTTTTGCTTTGGCATAATTTTTCTATTGTTAGCCCTAAATTTATTCATATGAAATTTTATATATGGTTTTGATAATAACTTACTTGATTTATAAATATTTTCTTGATTAAATATATTCAATACTTTTAATCTTTAGTCTAGTTGATGTAATAAAGTTTTGCAGGATTATGAAGCACTTGAAATTGTGATCAAAACTTGAAAAATAATATCTAAATCATTAAGAATCATGTTTTAAGGAAACTTACTTCAAAGAAGAAAATTAGAGGACGTAATTTTCTTCTAAAATTAAAAATTCAATGAAACTATATCTTATGATACATCCATAATATTTTGTCCATATCTTTTGATCTAACAGTTGGATTGATATGATTCTTGTGGGGTTGGAAAGAAGAGTCAAATGTATAATTATAGTGTTTTATGAAATTTTCATGAAAAGAATGTTTTGTGGGACGAAAATGAGCTTAAAGGTGACTTATTTAATTTGAAATTTAAAATATAGTAACTTGGATACAGTCATGATTATTTAACCATATCTTTTGATCCAGAAATCCAAATAATCTAATTCTTGAAGTTATGAAAAGCTAACATCCATCTATACATTTTATATGTTATATGAATTTTCAAATTCAAATTTTATCTAGTTGAAACACAAGGTGAAAGAAGACTTAGTGCAACAGAAATTCAAATATGATAATTAGGAGACAATTTGAGTAATTCACTCATATTGTTTGACTCAGATATTCAAATGCTATGATTCTTGAAGTTATGAAAATATAACTTCCATATCTACAACTTCTGTCTAATAGAAAATTTTTAAATTCGAACATTAAGAATATGAATATTGAGCTGGAAGTGAAGGCATCTAAGTAGAAATTTAAATATATAAGTTGGGAGACAGCTCCAATAATTTGATCATTACGTTTGATCTAATCGTTGCATTTGTCTGATTATTGTGGCTTTGGAAAACTAACTTCTATATCTACTAACTCTCTCTTATAGTAATGTTCAAATTCGAAAGTTATCAAGGTGAAAATCGAAGTGAAAGTGAAGGCATCTGATCAGAAATTCAAAAACCTGTCTGGCAGCAAGTAGCTTAAAGGGAAGAAATGTCTTCAATGCTCTCCAACAGCTATAAACTCATTTTAAGCTACAAATTATCCTCCTATCTTCATCTATAAATAGAGATACACCTAAGGAATAAAACAAAAATATCAAGAATAATAAGAGATTGTGCATCAAAGTGATATTCATCTTACAAAAACTTTGAGAGCTTAGTTGTCTTTTATCTTGTAATGTTTTGAGAGCTTGATTGACATATCTATTCTTTGAGAGATTTTATTTGTAAGTAAGAATGGTTGTACTCTTGTTGTTTCTTCTTGTAAGGGAGAGACTAGTTAAGAAAAATAGCTAAGGGTTGAGTGTGACTAGCATCTATATAAAAACTAGTCGGAGTGAGGGATCACTTAGTTGGGTATGACTAGCACCTGTGTAAAAACTAGTTGGAGGGGTGTGACTAGTATCTGTAGAAAAAACTAGTTGTAAAGAAAAATTAAGGCATAAGTTAAAAGGTTAGGGGCTGTATCTACAATTTAGATATAGTGAAGAAAAATATCAAGGAAGAAGTCTTGGGGAATGGTCGTAGACTTTGGAGTTGAAGTAAAACCACAATAAATATTGATGTCGTATTCTTTTCTCTGTATCTCCTTTACTTTGTGGTTTGAATTGCTTGCATTTATTTACAACATATTATTAGTTGATTAATATTTGTTTGAATATTTAGTTAGAATTTTTAAATCTAAAATTATTTGTTGAATTATTATTTAAACCCAATTCACCCTCTCTCTTAGGTTGCCACTTGGACTAACACTTGTGCATTGGGCAAATTATATTATGAAATGTATTTCCACCATCTCTCTTAAGAGTTTTGGTTAATGGTTCCCCTAATTATCTGACCTAGTAAAAGGCTTCGACAAGGTGACCCATTAGCTCCTTACTTATTTATTATTGCGATGGATTTCCTAGTTAGATCTCTTGCGGAAACTATGGGGAAAAAACACCTTCTACCTTTGAAAGCCTCTTGTAATGGCCCTCCCATACTCATTTTATGCTTTACAGATGATTGTTTTATTTTGTTAAATCCCAGACTTTTTCCTTTAAAACCATCAAATTTCTTCTAACTAACTTCATTGTGCTTTCAGGCCAAACCATTAACTGGTCAAAATCTTCAATTTTCTTTTCTCCTACTGTCAATCTTGCCACTTAAAAATCACTTAATGCCATCATCAAACTTGTTGCAACTCCAAAGCATATGTACTTAGGTCTTCTAATTATACATTACAAAGTAACTAAACAGCTTTTCATTTCTTGGTGGATAAGGTCCAAACTCGTATTCAAGCTTGGATGGCTAAACATCTTTCTTAGGCCGGTCACGTCGTTCTTATTAAGCATACCCTTGATGTTATTTTTGCCTATGCATTATCTTGCTACAAACTCCCCATAACAACTTTATTTTCTATCAAAGCTTGTGCCCGTAGTTGCTTCTAGAATTATATGTCTTCCGCTGGTCGATCCCCGCTGATTAGGCAGTCTTAACTTTGTTATAGTTTGAGTTCTGGTTGTTTGGTTTTTCGAGATTTAGACATTCTCAGCCAAGTCTTTCGATTACGCTTAAGTTAGAATTTACTAACTAAGCCTGACTCGCTTTAGTCTCAGCTAATGAAAGCTAAATACTTTTGGACAAAGCACCTTTTGGGTTCTACTTGTCCTTCCACTAGTAGTTGGGCATGGAGAGGAATATATGATATTATTCCTAGTTGCTCAAGGTCTGGTATGGCAAATTGGGCATGATGACAACATTTTCGTTTGGACAGATCAATGGGTTGATACTCTTCTTCTTGCAGAGCACATGTTTTCTATTATCCATATGTCATTGACGTCCCTCAATGTTAGTGAACTTATTAACTGGCACCCGTTGCTTCAATGGGATCTATCTGCAATTCGATCTCTTCTTCCGGATGACATTCTTCTTCACATTTCTTCCATCCCGCATCCGTTTTCCCTCAGGTTGATGTTCTTTTTTGGAGCTCTAACAACAAAGGCTTCTTTAGTGTCAAATCTATATATTACTGGTTTCTCCACAAATGGAATCTCCCATCTCTACCTTCTCTTCCTTGGTTCTTTCTCTGGGCCCTTAATATCCTGCCTCGCATTAAAGTACTTTTGTGGTTGTTTATTCATGATAGTCTCCCTACTTCTAGCTTGCTTTCGCATAGGCATGTCATTCCCTCTTCCTCGTGTAAACTTTGTGGAGGGTAGTATGAAGACCAATCTCATGTATTTTACCACTGCCTTGCTTGGAAATTTATTCGTTCTTCTATAGGCTCTTTTTACCCCTCCTTGGATTCTAATCTGCTACTGTGTCTTCACAACATTAATAGACAACACCCATCAAACTTTGCACTATTTCTGGCTTCTATTTTCTTTTCTATATGGTGGAGTGGTAATGATACCCATATGATCTTAGCTCGTTAAACACCCCCTCCTCTAGGTTTTTTCAAACTTAACATTGATGGGGCCTCCCAATACCACCCTCGAGCTATTGGGATTGGTGGCATTATCCGAGACTCGGCAACAAATTTCATCTCTACATTTGCTACTTA